>JAXIVJ010010803.1:0-7500 GCA_036785665.1 Chirona hameri | reverse complement strand
ACACATATACACATACACATATACACATACACATATACACATACACATATACACATACACATATACACATACACATATACACATACACGTATACACCTACACATATACACATACACATATACACATACACATATACACATACACATATACACATACACATATACACATACACATATACACATACACATATACACATACACATATACACATACACATATACACATACACATATACACATACACATATACACATACACATATACACATACACATATACACATACACATATACACATACACATATACACATACACATATACACATACACATATACACATACACATATACACATACACATATACACATACACATATACACATACACATATACACATACACATATACACATACACATACACATATACACATACACATATACACATACACATATACACATACACATATACACATACACATATACGCATACACATATACACATACACATATACACATACACATATACACATACACATATACACATACACATATACACATACACATATACACATACACATATACACATACACATATACACATACACATATACACATACACATATACACATACACATATACACATACACATATACACATACACATATACACATACACATATACACATACACATATACACATACACATATACACATACACATATACACACACATATACACATACACATATACACATACACATATACACATACACATATACACATACACATATACACATACACATATACACATACACATATACACATACACATATACACATACACATATACACATACACATATACACATACACATATACACATACACATATACACATACACATATACACATACACATATACACATACACATATACACATACACATATACACATACACATATACACATACACATATATACATACATATATACACATACACATATACACATACACATATACACATACACATATACACATACACATATACACATACACATATACACATACACAAATACACATACACATATACACATACACATATACACATACACATATACACATACACATATACACATACACATATACACATACACATATACACATACACATATACACATACACATATACACATACACATATACACATACACATATACACATACACATATACACATACACATATACACATACACATATACACATACACATATACACATACACATATACACATACACATATACACATACACATATACACATACACATATACACATACACATATACACATACACATATACACATACACATATACACATACACATATACACATACACATATACACATACACATATACACATACACATATACACATACACATATACACATACACATATACACATACACATATACACATACACATATACACATACACATATACACATACACATATGCACATACACATATACACATACACATATACACATACACATATACACATACACATATACACATACACATATACACATACACATATACACATACACATATACACATACACATATACACATACACATATACACATACACATATACACATACACATATACACATACACATATACACATACACATATACACATACACATATACACATACACATATACACATACACATATACACATACACATATACACATACACATATACACATACACATATACACATACACATATACACATACACAAATACACATACACATATACACATACACATATACACATACACATATACACATACACATATACACATACACATATACACATACACATATACACATACACATATACACATACACATATACACATACACATATACACATACACATATACACATACACATATACACATACACCTATACACATACACATATACACATACACATATACACATACACATATACACATACACATATACACATACACATATACACATACACATATACACATACACATATACACATACACATATACACATACACATATACACATACACATATACACATACACATATACACATACACATATACACATACACATATACACATACACATATACACATACACATATACACATACACATATACACATACACATATACACATACACATATACACATACACATATACACATACACATATACACATACACATATACACATACACATATACACATACACATATACACATACACATATACACATACACATATACACATACACATATACACATACACATATACACATACACATATACACATACACATATACACATACACATATACACATACACATATACACATACACATATACACATACACATATACACATACACATATACACATACACATATACACATACACATATACACATACACATATACACATACACATATACCCATACACATATACACATACACATGTGGTCCAGTCCCCCCCCCCCCTTGGCTTCGTCCCTCCCCACAACCCAAAAGTGTTCCTCAAAACCCACCAAAATCCTTCCATTCTACAGTTCATTGATGTATGCATTTGGAAACGGCGGCTTTAAAGGGATTATACGGGTTTCCGTCCTGAAAGTAAATGCACTATTTTGCAGTTGTATGAGCTTTACACACGTTTAAGACATATAACAGGGACCTCAATGCTCATTTAGTCCATTATTTCAGCAATTATCAGCGTTAAAACTTGGGCGTTTTTCAAGACTAGTATCAGATAACGAGTACTTGATCGGCACTACTGTCCACCACTTTTATCCCAAGATCACTTTTAGAGTTTTGAATTATTTGCAAGTCCTACACTGGATCACAAAATTATTATGCAATTCAAAACTGATGGGATTTTGTATTACTACACACTGTTCGTTGAGGTTTTGTGTTTTTGTGTTTTTCTTATCTCTGGCCTTTAGCGTTGAGAATTTGGTGGTGGCGTATTAATTTCTTGGCATGAAAATTCATGAAAAATATAGCATTTCATGGGAAAACTAGGTAACTGCTGCTGTCGTTGGAACAAAACAAGTTGATTTTCTTTCAAATATTGCTTATTTTACCGGAAATATGCCATAAGTGAGGTGTTTTTATTAACATAAAAGAGATGGCTGGCTCTGCCTCAGCCGGTCCTGCAGAAAATACGCGGTGGCATCACCGCGCATTTTGGAATGTCCTTACGTGCAGAAGAGGTCATCTCCAGAAAAATGTGGCTACCGTGGGACTTCTACCACCTTTATAAGTACGTTTTACTATGTAACTCATTTATTCTGGGGAAAAAACGTATAATCCCCTTAAAGGGATTATACGGGTTTCCGTCCTGAAAGTACATGCACTCTTTTGCAGTTGTATGAGCTTTAAACACGTTTAAGACATATAACAAGGACCTCAATGCTCATTTAGTACATTATTTCAGCAATTATCAGCGTTAAAACTTGGGCGTTTTTCGAGACTAGTATCAGATAACGAGTACTTGATCGGCACTACTGTCCACCACTTTTATCTTAAGATCAATTTTAGAGTTTTGAATTATCTGCAAGTCCTACACTGGATCACAAAATTAGTATGCAATTCAAAACTGATGGGACTTTGTATTACTACACACTGTTCGTTGAGGTTTTGTGTTTTTGTGGTTTTCTTATCTCTGGCCTTTAGCGTTGAGAATTTGGTGGTGGCGTATTAATTTTTTGGCATGAAAATTCATGAAAAATATAGAATTGTATGGGAAAACTAGGTAACTGCTGCTGTCGTTGGAACAAAACAAGTTGATTTTCTTTCAAATATTGCTTATTTTACCGGAAATATGCCATAAGTGACGTGTTTTTATTAGCATAAAAGAGATGGCTGGCTCTGCCTCAGCCGGTCCTACAGAAAATACGTGGTGGCATCACCGCGCACTTTGGAATGTCCTTACGTGCAGAAGAGGTCATTTCCAGAAAAAATGTGGCTACCGTGGGACTTCTACCACCTTTATAAGTACGTTTTACTATGTAACTCAATTATTCTGGGAAAACCCCGTATAATCCCTTTAACTGATGCGCAACAGACTAACAGTGCAATGTGGCAGCCTTCCTACCCTTCTCCCTAGACCCTAGGCGAAGGGTTAACTTAGTTTTTCGTGAGAATATCAATTAGCCTGTCATTCATTCATGACTGTGCAATCATAGGCGTAACCACCTACCGAAAGTAGGTGGGGACGGAGGCACTTTGAAGTCGATTCTTTCCATGCAACGCCCATAGGCGTAATGTTAAAATCAGAAAATGTTACTGGGGACTGATCCCTAGTGACCCCAGTGACCCCAGTGCTGGTTGCGCGCCTCACTGCTGATATGCGCCATAAATGTGAGTCCAAGGCGAAACGGTGCTGTCGCATCGATCCGCCTAGCACCACAGCTTCCTCCCCTGCGGGAAAATGGACGCGCCCGAGTTAATGTATTGGTAAGTCTGGCGAAAGCGTCGACGTCACATCATCCACTCATGACCATATTTAACGAGGATTTATTTTCGCGAACATGAATCGAAATTCAGAAGAGGCAAACAAGTATACACGATGTGAAAGTCAGACAGATTCAACGAATTTGTATGAATATCAAGTTGAAAGAACCATCAGCAAAATCCCGCCAACTTAAGATCTGGTGAGTTTCCCGGTCGGCATCTGATGTTCTGTGTTGGTGCCGCTGTTGCGGGCTGCGGCGGGGTCGGGTGGCACCGGCTCCGCCGCGCCGCGCGCTGCAGTGGTGCCAGGCGGTCCCGGGCCGCGGCCGCCGCCAGCCGGCCGACAAAGCGACCCGGGCGGGCCATTGTTGGATTAATGATCACCATAAACTGGCCTAATGCACTTCTCTGGTCGCGCGCGGCCGGCCGGCCGTGGCGCTGACGGCAGGACAGAACGGGACACGTCGTGCGAGCCAATCCCGCGGCCTGCCAGTGCCAGTGACTATGAACGCCGTCCTGACCTGGCGTTGCGTCAGCTGTTTCAGCAGCTCTCGCCGGCCGTGTGCGCTGTACAGGCTCAGGGCGTGGCTCTGGATCGTGTCCAGACAGCGCGATGTGTACTGCACCCATGTCGAAACGGCGCGTGCCCCGCCGGCTTGAGGCACGGAATAACAAACGACCTATAGCTGTTTGGCTGGTTAATATTACCGAGCCGGTAACTCAGGCGTCGACCGACGTGTTTCCATGGCAAGTGTATGCAAGTTGGTAAAGCGCCAACTTTAAAGCATACAAACTGTTATATGCGGATTAATGATCTGTGTGGCGCTTATTGCCGGGTGTCGTTCTCGTTTATGTCGACCTCTTAAATGCTATTTGTAGACGAATGATAACAGGATGACAAGGATATTAATATTTACATAGCATGATAGCAGTCAGCAGAATAAACATGGCATACTTAAAGCCTATTTGTACGCAGTGCACCCTCCATGTTTGTTTGAAAAGTCTATCGGTAGATCATACATGTATAAGTCTAAACATATGAACAAATTTCACCAGTTTTTTTTTATCAAGGCAATGGCGTAATTAATAAGCCGTTTTTGGCGTAATTAATAAGCCGTTTTGGGGCAACTAATTCTCAGACTTTGAGCTACTTAGTGTTGCAAATATTGTCTGATTTTTGGCTTTTGGAAAAGTGCGTTTAGTTTGTAATAAATGTAGGTAATTATTTCCAATGAGCCAACAGTTGTTTGGTCACAGTTCAATGCTCCCTTGATGCTAGGCTTAAACATCGAAATAGCTAACTGGCAAATAAATAGGCGTAGTATGGCGGATAACGTACAAAATGTACACCTACCCCTCACAGCTTATGCGGCTAGGCCATACAATATAAATGAACAGTCCACAAGACTAAGAAACGAAGCGTTTTAGCGTTTTCTGCAGACTGGCCGCATTTTTAAGTGATTAGGAAATCGGTGGTTTAAAAATATGGTTATGTCGTTATGCACATGCACATGCAAGCCAATGAACGTTGTTAATCTGTACCTGCAAATGACGACAGTAGCTTATGGTATGCACATGTGAGCAGACTACATATACCTACCAGATAGCGAGTTTGCGTGAGCCTCGTGAGTACACCCATTCCTAGCGTTACCCGACGTTGACTTCATCCTGTCTCATTGTGTGTATTTCGGTGAATATTTTTAGCATAGTTAAACGGTTAAACGATTTAAAATTGTCA
Source organism: Chirona hameri (assembly GCA_036785665.1). Taxonomy (NCBI): domain Eukaryota; kingdom Metazoa; phylum Arthropoda; class Thecostraca; order Balanomorpha; family Balanidae; genus Chirona; species Chirona hameri. The sequence continues at coordinate 1,250 of JAXIVJ010010803.1, read as the reverse complement.
TCACGTTCAAGTTTATATGAACGGTACAACCGTTGCTACAATGCCGATAGGCGATAACCAGTAAAACGCACCTATTGGGTCGGGAACCGAGCGGGCGGTTCTTGAGCGTTATTTCTCAATGTGACAGGGATTGTTTGAAGGAAAGTTTTGCTATGAGTTAAATAGAACACGGCAGAGACGGTGAACCCGGTTGCTGTCCTTCGTCGGATGCAGGAGGTCACGTGACCGGGCGGGTCAGTCCGGCCCGGCTGAGCGCGAGGCCGGCGGGTCGTGGCCGCAACCACCACCATAGTGAAGGCAGGGTTGTGTGTCGGCTCGTGCTGCTCATAAACTCGGGAGCGCAGAATTTCAGAAATTTAATACGAATTTGTTTACAACATGAACGTTTTTGTTTGAGAATTTTCAGTCATATCAACCGAGTAGAAATAAGCCTCTGAAAATCATGGCTACGGTCGGGCCGCTTACATTTTCCCACTAGTTGACGGAAGACCTCGCTCCGCTCGGTAATAATTCAAAAATAAATCCATCTTAATCGATATTGCATATGATCATGAGAAGGCGATTGCATTGAAAAGGTAAGATACAAAAAACGTTTTAGTGGAATTTCAAAAACACCCATTATTCACATAGATATATTGGGCTTTTAAATTGTCAATACAGCATAAGAGTGGCAAACCAACTATTTTCGCCTACCTTAGAGTGCACAATGGACAGAGTTCGTCACAGGCTGGGCCGGCCCTATGGGCCATGGGCCGGGCCTGGGCTGGGCCTGGGCTGGGCCTCAACTTTAAGGAAATCACTGGGCTCTGGACGGGCCTGGGCTGAGAATGTTGAAGCTCAGGTCAGAGCTGAGCAATATTTCAACCAGCAGTTCACTTCCACAGCAACACACTGTTGCTGTGGCTGTGGCTTTTTGTTTGTTTTTGGTTAGCATAGTTGGTTCATTGTTTCACATTTATAGTATACAAGTAAATATGCTAGGATAGTGATTGCAAATTTTGTGAAAATATGTATATGCTTAATCTGAACGGGCCGGACTGGGCCTGGGCCTCAATATCATAAATTTGACCGGGCCTGGTCCGGGCCTGGGCTTGGTGTTCATGGGCCTGGGCTGGGCTGGGGGTTGGTGGGCCCGTGACGAACACTGCAATGGACCACACTTATAATGCACTCGCATGTTAAGAACATTCTCCAACGTCGGCTTGGCTTCATTTTTTAGCATAATTTGTATTTAACGTATGCGCTTAAAT
>JAXIVJ010010802.1:12500-45907 GCA_036785665.1 Chirona hameri | reverse complement strand
CAAGGCAGGACTTTCCATTTGGACAACGGTCGCACACATTGCTCATAAGTCAAACGATACAGCATCGCTAGCCATCATTCACAAAGGTCTTACTTCATGCATCCAGTGACCACGACCGTTTGCTAACGCCGGTGGCAAGCTGCTGGCGGTGACGAAGGCGGCTGCAGATGAAGCCGTGGCGCTGTTCCTCACCCATCACTGCCAGAACCGCTTCAGTCACCACCTTCACTGCGCGTTCTACGGCAACAGTGTGAACCGGAGAGTGATCTACTTGCAGCGGTGACTGCACGATATCCAGCAGCGCGGCGTCAGAGAGGTCAGCTGTCAGTGGAGGCTCCGTGACGAGCTATGCCTGCCAGTCAATCAGCTGTGTGATGTCTTCTGCCACCATGTTTACTGCCGGAAGGACGTAGGGTCGCACTTGCTCCTGCGACTGCCGCCGGCAATGCCGTATACTCCGAACGGCACGCGCACGGACTTGCTCGACCGGATCTGCCACCATGGCGAGCAGCAGCACCTCCGGGTGTGACCAGTAAGCGTTGCGCTGGATGACGGGCCGTATTATGCTCGGCAGCGGCTGCGGCAGGTCTCGCAGCAGCTGCAGACTGAACAGCAGGTTGCTGGGACCCTCGCTCGGCGCACTTGCTGTGGCTTCTGATGCGAAGCCACACAGGAATGTAGTGGCGCACCAGGTATTGCACTATCAGGCACAGGTTCGCTGAAGGCGACTCTGTGCTGATATACAGGCGGAGGAGCCGTGCAGCCAGTGTCAAACACCTGGAGAAAGAGTGCGAACTCTGTAAGAGAGTTATATTTTAAATGCCCAGAAGCTGCAGTTTTACAAACAGCAGGGCTTTTTCGGTCTTTCGGAGCTTGAACCAATAGTTTGTATTTTATGGGCTTTGAAGGTTTTACTTATTACAAATCTCATTGGAAGATTGCATTATATTTTTTAACCGCTTGATCAAATACAAACGAACATGTCAAGCCCAAAACAGTGCATATGAATAATCGATACAAAAGTCAGACAGGACTGGTATTTTTACGCTTACGGGTTCTTGCGGGCTTTAACCCTATTTGTAACAGGGGGGGGGGGGGGATTCCGCCCCTCATGTTTTTCGCAGATATCTCCAGAACGGCTGGGAGCAAGCCCATGAAATTTTGGGACTTTTCATAGAATTGAATACCGCATTTGGATTCAAAATTTTGAGTTCTTAACCTGAACAGAGGCGGTTCCAGGGCACAGTTTTGGGTGGGTTCGGAGGCGACATTTGGCGATAATACGGAAATGCGACCTTCACGGGTTTCTTCCTAACTGCCTCAAGTATGAAAGCGTTGCATCGGTTTACGGTGATTGCAACAAGTGCAAATTAGTTGATGCTAATTAAATATCATAAAAAATTGCATGGTAGAGGCGGTTTCAGGGGCTTGAAAAGGGGGGGGGGGGGGTTCCAGGAAGTATTCAATGCTTGGCGGGACGCCAATAGAGCGATGTAAGGGACATTTATAGCTATGAAGATGTAAAAGATAGCTTCTGCTTCCATTATTTGCATAATTTATTACATATAGAGTTTCAGAGGCGTGTTCAGGCACATGAAAAGGGGGTGACTGGCATGGTGATGACGATATGCCAGCGATAACGGCGCAATAGACGTTTAGCTTATACTGATATATGCACATATGAGGCCAGACAAGGGAATAAAGTCATTTTTGGCAGAGGCGCGCTCAGGAATGGAAGAAAGGGGGCATATTATTGCAAGGAAACTAAGAGGCATGGGCGTACAATGACATAACATACTGCAGTTTTCGAATGAAACACGCACCACAGGCTACTCTACGAACGATTATAAGATAATAGGCGAGTCCAGGTAGGGTACAAAGGGGGATAAACAATATTAATTGAAGTTGTAGTGAAATAGTCACTGTTGACTAGTTAGTATCATAATAGCGGATAATATACTTATAAAAAGGTCTTGTGGCGCCCCAGTGTGGATCCTGGATACGCCTATGATGAAGTACAACATGCAAAAAGAAACTATCTACGATCAGTGACATATTTATAGTGCTGGGTAGCAACTTGTCTGCGGTTAATATTTTTTTCCAATTTGACCTCCCTTTTTCACTAACCTGGTACCGCCTATGGCAAAAATATGATTTATAACAGTTTTTTATAATGTTACAATCACATACCATTTCATTTACCAAAAAACAACATCAAAAAATGGTTTTATTACGCATTTACTTCACCCCATATTGAGTGACCTGCACACGCCTATGATTTTTGAATTTTCTAACGTCACCATCATATATCAATTTCCAATTCAATCTCTATCGATTTCTATTAGTTGTGTTAAAATGGGTCGATAAAAATGAAAGCTATGTTGGATCAAAAATACCACTAAAATTTGTAGTTTTTGCCCCCCTGTTGCCCCCCTATCCAAAATTTAGATTTTGTTTTATTATTTAGAAATGTAGATAGTGTTGAGGGGAAGCAAACCCCGTTTCATTTTTGAGTAGATCTCGAGATCTCCGGGGGGGGGGGGGGCGGAATCCGCTCCCCCCTGTTACAAATAGGGGTAGCCAGGAGCCTGTTACAAATAGGGTTAATGGCAACATTTTTGAAGGCTCCTGTGGGTTTCTAGATAGCCATGCGCGGGGCGTGAAGGGCTTTGAAGCCCACATAGTTAAAGTGCAAAGAAGAAGAAAAATTATATAACTTACCCTGCATGGTTCAGAGGACCGATCTTCTTGCACGCCTCCTTTGGAGCGATATTGCCCGTCTGGAAAGCCCCGGTGAGCTGATACAGCAGGAATTGGTCGTTGCTGAGGTAGGCGATGACGCTGTCCGGCAGCGCCAGCTCTGGGCCGCTCACCGGGCGGAACTTCACGGGAGAGAGCCGGTGCACGGAGCCGCTGGCCGCCTTGCCTAACGGCCCCATGAATGACCCGGGTCCGCTAGTTTTGCCGTCCAACTCCCGGAACACCTCCCTCAGTACGAACTCATTCCAGTGTAATTGGTAGACAAACCAATGCTGGACGTGTTTTCTTGAATGAGTTCGAAGAGCCGGCAAATTCCGCCAGATCTGCCCGTGTTGACAGCCGCGCCATCGCAGCCCAGGACGCGGACGGAGTCTCCGTAGCCGGTGGCGACGTTTATCAGTTCATGGACTTGGTCAATGGCTTTACCAGAAACTGGCGTGAAGTGGGTGACATATTAATTTCTTGGTTCCGCCACCACAGCAACGTGTTCCTCAGCTGCCTTGTCGCCGCCTCGGCCGGTGCTTGTTTGATCATGCCGTCCGTCAAAGTAAAGGGCCTTGAGCTCAGCACCTCTATGCTGTTGGTCCCGCGTCGCCACTGCATTTTGTCTCACCGGCATCGCTTCCTCCAAACATTTTCGGGTCGACGAACAGCTTTGTTTTGCCGCTAGACACGCGACCGATATCCATTTGGAAGCCGTTGATGACAGCCGCTACAGCATGCTTAGACAAGCCATACCTGTCGGCTGCCAGTGCAGTGTTTGTCAGATGATCGTTGGTTGATTCCTGGATGCAGTCTGACATCCCGGATTCACTTGCGTCAGCCTTTTGCTGCTGTCGTTAGTGTCGGTCGTCGCTGGTGAGTCTCCCTGGCCAGCCTCGTCGATGTCGATGGTGAGAGACACACGAATGTGGGAGGGGCCAGCTTGATCTGCATCATCGCGTCCCTCGTTCCGCTCCCGTTTCTGCCTGAGATTTGCAGTCTTGCGTCGCCTGCTCGTCTCCTCGTAGTCTACGCCGCCCAGTTTGATTTTGCGGGCTCCCTCTGGTCTCAAAGGAATGTGATTTCCGCCGGCGGCACTCGGCTCGACAGCGGGCAGTTGCAGCTTCGCAGATCCTTGCAGCGGCAGCTGGCGATGTCAAATAGCTTGTTGAAAAGCTTCTTTTCTAAAATATTTGGTTTCGTTTTTGCGTCTCGGTTTCTTTTGGGCATCTTATTCAATCGGCGAAATCTTTCGTAGGCTTGCTTGATCTTCCAAACCACGTTATGCGCTTGGATTATGGGCATACCCTCACTCGAGCATATTGCAATCACCGCTGCTGCTGTTCTACGCAAACATCCAGTAGTTGCCCGCTCACTTTTGTTTCTCCTGCCAGCAGCCTTACGTAATTCACGTCTCTGTTCGTAGGCATGTGATTTACCGCGGTAAGACGCTAGGAGATCCGATGGAAAATGTTTGCCTTGCTACGCAAAGGCATCACTGCTGCACGGATGGTCGGATTCACGATGAAGCCCAACTCTCACGTGCACTCACGCTGCAGTCGAAACCAAACTGGCACGCGCACGTCGCCTGCGCGCGTGCCTCAGGCGACAACGCGTGCCCGAGAAAACGGACGCCTGGTGGAGTCGACGGAGGTGACACACGAAATCCCTCTCGCGTCGTCGCCTTTGTCCTCCCGCGCTCTCATGCCCCTCTCCCCGCCCGAACTGACCTCGCGACAGCTGTCAGCGGAGAACCTCTTGAATACAGTGCAGTGATCATTATAGTACGCTTCAGGCGCTCATAGGCGACCCCCGCCCGCGCCGCCTCGCGTTTTTCAGCGGCTCCCGTTCGCGAAGCGGCGCCCCCTCGCCACCTGCCGGGCGTGCGAGCCGTCGGCCAGCGGGGCCGGCGCCCCACACGCCCGACCGGCCGACCGGCCCCGCAGCTCATGCTGAGGGCCGGTCCCGGGTTAGCCCGGGTAGAGAAAGGGCGGGGGATCAGCTGAACATGTCGTGAACTTTTTTTCCGAAAAAATTGCTTATCTTGGAAGATATTCAACTTTTAGTTTTAAGCGGAAAGTTGGGTTGGTGACGTCATATGATTTTTTGTTTAACAACGGAAATCCTTTGTGCTGCCAAATATATGGCACAATTTTTTGTCGACATCTATTGCGCAGAAAAAGCGAACCACCCGGTGTCTAGATTGGCTTAGATTGCGAACCACCCGGTGATCGAGAAATGAAAGACGAAAATATTTCAAGGCTGACCTTCAAACAAGTCGAATATCATTACCAGTTAGGTAAAGAGACACAACGCTGTCAGTTTAGAGGCCCTATTCAAATACACATGGGCCTTATTTTTTACAGATGTCAAAAGCAAACTCTAATATCTTTTTGATTAGATCATTGTGGCTGTTGTAACTGCTACCATACTTATTTCAATGCCTAGCCATAAAAATGGCTATCTCAACTCAAATATAATGTTAAGGTGGGATAGTCCCTTTAAGGGAAGGTTTGATCATTTTGTGTTATTGTTCATCTGAGTGGAGGTGATTTGGAGCAACTCCATAACTCAAATCACACCTTTTTGAGGATTTTGATATTGTGTGTTATGGTAACTCAGGACTCGTTTGAAGATTGGTCAGAAGTCAACTTTCAATGCAAAAATATATTATCGTCAAAACTATCAATGCAAAAAACTTGTTTGCGACAAAATTTATAAAGCGAAAACTTCCAAGCGACAATACTTCCAGCAGTCAAAACTTCTAATGATAAAATTTCCAAGCGTCAAACTTATAATGCTGTAAACCAGGGTTGCTTTGCCTCATGGGGTAACTTTGCGATCTGAGTGGAGGTGATTTGGAGCAACTCCATAACTCAAATCACACCTTTTTGAGGATTTTGATATTGTGTGTTATGGTAACTCAGGACTCGTTTGAAGATTGGTCAGAAGTCAACTTTCAATGCAAAAATATATTATCGTCAAAACTATCAATGCAAAAAACTTGTTTGCGACAAAATTTCTAAAGCGAAAACTTCCAAGCGACAATACTTCCAGCAGTCAAAACTTCTAATGATAAAATTTCCAAGCGTCAAACTTATAATGCTGTAAACCAGGGTTGCTTTGCCTCATGGGGTAACTTTGCGATCTGAGTGGAGGTGATTTGGAGCAACTCCATAACTCAAATCACACCTTTTTGGAGGATTTTGATATTGTGTGTTATGGTAACTCAGGACTCGTTTGAAGATTGGTCAGAAGTCAACTTTCAATGCAAAAATATATTATCGTCAAAACTATCAATGCAAAAAACTTGTTTGCGACAAAATTTCTAAAGCGAAAACTTCCAAGCGACAATACTTCCAGCAGTCAAAACTTCTAATGATAAAATTTCCAAGCGTCAAACTTATAATGCTGTAAACCAGGGTTGCTTTGCCTCATGGGGTAACTTTGCCAGATCTTGGGGGGGGGGGGGGGACTTTTAAGGTCATCTGCTTCAAAATTGTACAAAGCTAGTGCCAATTTTAACTTAATATTTTGACAATATGTTTTATCTTCTAGAAGGACCAACATTCTTAGGGCAAGTCCCGCTGTGTATTGAATACATCATTATTTAATTAGTGGGATGAAAAACACATTTTGGGGTGCCAAACTTTTGATCATGACTATGATGGATACCAGCTGTAAATGTGTAGCTCATGCTGCATGAACCAGACATGACCATGATGTCAAAATGCTCAAATGAAGAAAAAAATGATGCATCTGTTCCTATTTGTTTTTTTTGGGGGGGGGGGGGGGGGGTGGAGGGTGAGTGGCAATGTCAACCTGAGTTGTCAACCTCATTTGGTGTTAGGGTTACATAAGCTGTGTCCATTTTGTAGGTTTGTTTAACATTACAGAGTGACAAACACGCCCCATGAGTAAGGATGTTGTGCCAAAACATGTTTTTCATCATGAAATCCCTCTTCAAAAGTGAAGTAGCAAACTGCCTCATCTCCCGTATGACTTTGCCACTGAACATTTAAAAAAGAGAGTTCTTACTGGCAACATTTTGTGGTGAGCATCTAAAAATGAAAGAACTGACCCTCATCCTTAGTTAAGACACAAAAACTTGCTAGTTGACATGCAAATATGAAAGATACACACAGATAAAGTTGAAATCAGCGTCACAAAATGTCCTACACGCTTATGAAAGCCAAACAGGTCATCTCAGGTCATCGAAAGTCAGTGACCTCGGCTGGTCTGTGAAAAAGCATGACCCAAGCATTCACCTCCTCCCCCTGCACTAGTGAGGGTTAAAAGTGGTACATCTAGAAGAGATATTTCATATTCATATATGTACCCCCAATGTGTTGAACCTGCATGTGCTGATATATTCCTTGGTAACACGGTCGGTGGATGATGCGGTTTGAAGCCTTACGATAACAAGGTACGTTATTTGCCGGCAGATCACATGCACCCGTTTGAAGAGATAAGCCGAACAGCCGTGGCTTGGCCAATGGCACCGCAGCACCAGCTGCAATCAGCATACTTGGTGTCAAGACGAGGCACCGAAGAGCGGTGAGTTATAAATGTGTGTCATAGGTTGGTCAAGTAGTTCACTGCTTGTGGAGCCGCTGACTGCTGACTGCTCCCTGCTAGTGCTGTCTGCTGACTGCTCCCTGTCAGTGCTGTCTGCTGACTGCTCCCTGCTGACTGATCCCTGCTGCCTGCTGCCTGCCGACTGCTGACTGCTCTCTGCTCCCTGTCGACTGATCTCTGCTGTCTGCTGACTGCTCTCTGCTGACTGCTCCCTGCTGACTGCTCCCTGCTGACTGCTCCCTGCTGACTGCTCTCTGCTGACTGCTCCCTGCTGACTGCTCTCGGCTAATTGCTGACTGCTCTCTGCTGACTGCTCCCTGCTCCCTGCTGACTGCTCTCTGCTGACTGCTCTCTGCTGACTGCTCTCTGCTGACTGCTCTCTGCTGACTGCTCTCTGCTGTCTGCTGTCTGCTGACGGCTCTCTGCTGTCTGCTGTCTGCTGACTGCTACCTGTTTCTTGATGACTGACGTCTGCTCTCTGCTCTCTACTCTCTACTCTCTGCTGACTGCTGACTGCTCCCTGCTGACTGCTCCATGCTGACTGCTCCCTGCTGAGTGACCTTTGCTCTCTGCTGTCTGCTGACTGTTGTCTGCTCTCTGCTGACTGATCCCTGCTCCCTGCTCTCTGATGTCTGCTGACTGCTGACTGCTGACTACTGACTGCCGACTGCCGACTGCCGACTGCCGACTGCCGACTGCCGACTGCCGACTGCCGACTGCCGACTGCCGACTGCCGACTGCCGACTGCCGACTGCCGACTGCCGACTGCCGACTGCCGACTGCCGACTGCCGACTGCCGACTGCCGACTGCCGACTGCCGACTGCCGACTGCCGACTGCCGACTGCCGACTGCCGACTGCCGACTGCCGACTGCCGACTACCGACTACCGACTGCTGACTGCTGACTGCTGCTCTCTGCCGAGTGCTGACGGCTCTCTGCTGACTGCTCTCTGCTGTCTGGTGACTGCTCTCTGATGTCTGCTGACTGCTCCCTGCTCTCTACTCTGTCTCTGCTCTCTGCTCTCTGCTGAAATGCTGAATGCTGAATGCTTAAACAGAATGGTTCACCTTTGTATTGGTTTTGAACTGAGATAGCCATTATTTTTGGCCGTTATTGAAATGTCGAAAATACTAAGGTCATTTTCCCCCCAAACTTAGCCGTTTTTTAAGCAATTTAATTTCGCATTTGCAAAATGGGGTCTAGGCTAGTGCCACCTCTGATTGGCTGACAGCCACTTTGTCAGCCAATCCCACTTTGTCAGCCAATCAGCGGCGGTCTATAGCTCAATAATGACGTCATCATCCCAAATTTAAAACCTTAATTTGTATAAAGTTAAGTGACTTCAAGAGATAAAAAATATCACCATCGTTTTCAGCAGCACTTACTTCATATTTTCGACTACAACCAGCGTATATTTGACAACTTTCAGGAAAGTGAAACTTTCAGAAAGCTCTCTGCCGACTGCTCCCTGCTCCTGCTCCTGCTGACTGTTCGCTGCTCTCTGCTCCCCGCTGTCTGCTTTCTGCTGAGAAAGGGCTCTGTTGTGTGGCCGAATCTCGGTGTTCGGAAAATCTCTCGTGATACCGAACTTTTTTTCTCTTCTGTATTAGGCGATGTTGGTTCGGCATGTTCGTTGCGTCCGGTATATCTGACGTTCTGTATTTCTGGGTTCGGTATAGTGATGGTTTACTCCATATACTGAATTGTGTTGAGAAAACCCATCAATAATTTTTACTTTATCCAACAGAGTACCATCGTCTGTGTGGTGAGGTCGGCGACGTTGAGCCGTCCAGGGCGTCTACTGCCTTGCGCCACTCCGCTGACTGCTCGTCCTTCCCTCTCGACGGCCTGGGCTGCCCTTGCGCCGCCTTTGCACCGCTGGATCCAACCTGGTTTGGCGGGCGGATTTCGCTCGTTTCCCTAGGCTGTTCACCGCGCCCTTGGGGTTGGTAGGGTGCCGCTCACGGGGCTTTACGTATTACCGTGTTTACCGCTTTGAAATGCCTAGCGTGGCGGCTTAGTCAACCTCTCGGCGACGTGCACTACCCGGTCATCTGGTGTTTCGAATGGATCTCGCCCCCTGTGTGCGTTCTTGGCGATGGCTGGCCGGCGTCTGGTGTTTTCGGTGATTACTGGACGTGCCTCTGTGCGCTAATGGGACCCTCTTTGCTGTGGTGTTTTGACCGCCTTCTCGGAAGTGCAGAAATATACCATACATTCTCTGAGTACGCATGCGTAGCGGTACAATATACATTTCCATCATTATTTGTTGTGCATTTATAAATAATGGTGCATGGGACAACGTGGTGCACCTGGTGCACGCTCGGGTTGAGACTATCTCTGGTTTAGATGATAGGTGTATTGTATACCTTGCTAGGTCGAATACAAATTTTGTCCTCAATTACCCGGTGGTCATGTGATACATCATTCGGCGAGTTTTGACGGGACAAACAATGACGTTGACTTTATCGCTGAGCTATCTTGGTAAAAATATACGTTAATATGTTTGTGACCTCAGATGACCTTTGAGAGGTTAGTGATACAAAATATATTATTCTGACACTTCTCTGTCAGACCGTCATAGTGACGTGCTTAATCTCTTGTGATTTGTCGAAGGCGTTTGACTGTAGACCGAAATTAGCTGTTTACAAAGCTTAGTTGGTACGGCATTTCGACTCATTTGGTTCTTGGACTATTTTACCGGCCGAACACAGTCAGTAGAGGGCAGCACAACCACGGAGGTGACTTCTGGAGTGGTCCAAGACAGCATCCTAGGATTATTTTCAACATTTTTACCAACGACCTGTCATGCCATTTGTCGCGCCATGCATCTGTTATATCTTACACAGGTGACTCACAAATCATCCACAGCGCACGGCCCACGCCGTCCGATCTAGCTGAGCTGCGTCTCACCGTGGAGGCGGATCTGACTGATGGTTCACTTCCAATGGTCTGAAAGTGAAGTGTGGACCCCTCAAAAACTGAACTGATACTTTTCAGAACTGCATCGTCGCTCAAAAAGCTCCCAATTTCTCGGTCAGCTTCGACGATGTGAACTTGAAACCAGCACAATGCATCACAATTATTGGCGTCAGGGGCGTAGCTTCTCCAGACAAGTTGGGGGGGGGGGGGGGGGGGGGCTGAGCTGGGAAAAATTGCTTAAAGTACTATCAAAATCCACACAAATACATATTTCTCCCCGGATTTGACCCACTTTCTCGTCAAAGTTGGGGGGGGGGGCTGAAGCCAAGTTGGGCGGGGGGGGGGGCTGAAGCCCCTCAACTGAATAGGAAACTACACCCCTGATTGGCGTGCTTTTGTACCCGGAACTGAACATGCAGCGGCAGGTCAGTAAAGTGACGAAGCGTTGCTACGGTAGCCTTCTAACGATCAGCAAACTCCGAGACATCCTTCCGCGGAAAACATTGGTACACCTCATTCAGTCGCTCGTCTTTCCACACATCCGACCTGCCCAGGGGCCCCTCTGTGCTGGCTAGGGGCCATTCGACGTGTTCATGGGTCCCTCTGACCCGCTCAGGGGCCCTTTCGGTCTGGCCAGGGTCCCTCTGACACGCACAGGGCTCTTTTGCATATCCAAGGGGCCCTCTGGTCTTTCAGAGAGGCCCCTGGTGACCCTAAAGGGCCTCTGAAGTGCTCTAAGCTCTCTAAAGGGGTGTGCGTCTCAAGGGGTGTGCGTGTTGAAACTGTAGTGCGGACCGGTATATTTACGTCGGATCACAAGGAGGTCGTTTCCCGGTGTCATGTCCAAACAAACACCGCACCGCCGCTGGTAGCGCGTACAACTGCACTGAACTATAAGAGGGCAGACTTTGACGGGTTAAGGGGAACTCTCGAACGTGTCCCATGGGAAATAATTGATAACACCCCAGTGGAGGAGGCACTAGATATGTTCTATGCTATGTTTGAAGCAGCCATTCGTGATCATGTCCCATCAGTGACACTTCGGCGGCAACTACCCCCGTGGTATGATCTAGTGTAAGGCGAGCGCTGAAACAGAAAGAAGCCGCGTTCAATAGGACGAAGCTTAACAGAACTCCTGACACAGTCCGTGACTTCGAGGAAAAAAGGAAGCGTTTCAAGTTTGTGTCATGTGCTAAATACTGCGAGTACATTAAAGGCATGATTGGTGATTTCAAGAGCAACCCAAAACGCTTCTGGTCATTTTTGAAGTGCGTTAGGGGCTCAAAGCGACAGCTTTCTGTTCTCTTAGACGGTGATCGTGAAGTTAGTGGCGATATTGAGCGTGCTAATTTGTTGAATAGGGCATTTGCAGCCAAGTTTTCGTGTCCCGATGTTGAAAGTGTACCCGATGCTCCCACTTACGACCTCCCCATCCTTGACCAACTCACCGCCCCGAGTGCCGCAATTAGATCAGCCCTGGAAGACCTAAAAGTCCATAAGGCGTGTGGTCCCGATAACATCAGTGCACGGATAATCAAGGAGTGCTCTGATCAGCTGGTGACCCCCTTGTCAGTCCTTTTCAAGTTGTCAGTGCAGCAGGGTATTTTCCCGAGTAGATGGACCGAAGCCAACATAGTGCCGTCACCTTCGAACTATCGAGCAGTGTCCCTCCTGCCACTACTAGGGAAAATCCTGGAAAGAGTAGTATACAGCAATCTTCTAAATCACGTTAAACCTGCCTTGACACATTCACAACACGGCTTCCTGCCGCACCGCTCATGTGAAACAAATTTAGCTAGTCTTCTAAAAACAGCTTGGGAGACCACAGCGGCCAAACAGATGTAATATACACGGATTACTCAGCGGCCTTTCAAAGCGTAAACCATTCATTGCTACTTCACAAGCTGCACCACTCATATCACATATCGGGCGCCGTGCTAAAATGGCTCTCGACCTATCTAAAAAACCGCAAACAACGAGTCGTTGTAAATGGAAGGTGCTCCGACTGGACACACGTGGTCTCTGGAACACCTGAAGGAAGCATTCTATCGCCATTACTTTTCGCTTTGTACGTTAACGACTTGCCTGACAAAATTACGACCAATTGTTTGCTATTTGCCGATGATGTCAAATTGTATCACAAAATTTCAACCCCGAACGACTCACTTTTGCTGCAAAGGGATCTGGACAGTCTTTGCCAGTGGTCTGCTGACTGGAAACTTAATCTCAATCCGACAAAATGTAAGTCATTCACTATGACTTGGAAACGATCTCCCATTTCAGTGACTTACAAAGTCAATGAAACACCTTTGGAACACGTATCTTCAATCCGGGACCTTGGAGTATGGCTAGACACTAAGCCTACATTTAGAGACCACATCAACTTAACGGTTACCAAGGCAAACAGAGCACTGGGTGTGATGATGAGATCCTTTCAGACTGGTTGTGCTCGCGGCGCCTTGAAACGGGAGCCAATATTGGCAGCATATTTTGGTAACGTACGCTCCATACTCGAGTACGGATGTGTGATATGGGGAGGTGCAGCAGCAACACAGCTCGATCGGTTGGACCGTGTCCAACACAAGTTTCTTATCTGGCTCGAGTCACATGTCCATACCCCTCACCATTCACACTCACCCTCATATTCATATTCAGATCTTTTACAGTATTTTAATATCGCCTCGCTTGCTCAGAGAAGAGTGCAGTATGACATACTATTTGTACATAGAACCTTCTCAGGACGGATCGAGTCTTCTTTGCTTCTTCAAAGCTTTTCCTTGCAAATATCAACACGGCATACCCGCGCAGCATCGCACACAATCCTGCACGTCCCATTCGCTAGAGTGGAAACTGTTAAACGTGCCGTCTTTGCGCGGGCGCCTCGCAACACCAACCTATTCCTGTCTGCCTGTCCTGCATCAGACCTTTTCAATGATACCTTAGGAGCTTTTAGAATGCAGGTGAAATCATATGTCAAGAGTATGGCGGTATAGGCTGCACAACACTGGTGGCGATGAGTTGGGATTGTGTGTAGGCGTGTGTGAGGTGAGCATGCGAGTTTTATTACTATTATTTTACTGCTGGAGTTTTCTCATTTACCGATCTTATGTCTTCTTTTACAAGCGTTTTCTTATGTCTGCGTAGCCTCAAAGCATGCCTGTGAACTATTGTTCACCTATGTTTATTTTTAACGTATTCATATTTACTGTTTCATGAACTTTTGTTCTATTTTAGTATCACATTTTCGTTATCATATTTGCCTCGTCTGTTTTCAACTGTGTGCGTGTGTCTGCTGCTGTCGTGTCGTCGCGTGTTGTAATTACTTGACTTGAGCTGTAATTGGGTGAATGCCTGTTGCTCATTGTCAATAAATAAACAAATAAACAATAAAGACCACGCTTCGCGTGGTCTTTCGACTCTTAAATTAAGAGCCTATGATACCGCGCTTCGCGCGGTTTCGTCAGCCCTTTTCGGCGCCCCCCCCCCCTTGGCTACGTGCCTGCCCCTGGTGCACCGGTGCCGTCGTGGCCCTGGTACACCGGCACGGTGGTGCCCCTGGTGCCAGAGGCGCAACCAAGGGGGAACACGAGTCTGTGCCCCCCTTACGAAATGCGGGGCTCCTCTGAGGCGGCCCCGTGGGCCCCTGTTTTGTTGTATTTTTTATTTATTTTTAACGAATGAAAGTCAAAGGTTTACATTTTATATTACCATACGAAGGGCCTAGAGGCGCGCAAGTTTTGCAGTTTCTGCGCAATATGAGATGATCAATGTCACTCATTGTTTATACGTAGGTAAATAACGTAAGGCATGCACTGCCTCCTACCTCACTGGCGGATCCAGCCTCTCTCCGTAAATAACGTAAGGCATGCACTGCCTCCTACCTCACTGGCGGATCCAGCCTCTCTCCGTAAATAACGTAAGGCATGCACTGCCTCCTACCTCACTGGCGGATCCAGCCTCTCTCCGTAAATAACGTAAGGCATGCACTGCCTCCTACCTCACTGGCGGATCCAGCCTCTCTCCGTAAATAACGTAAGGCATGCACTGCCTCCTACCTCACTGGCGGATCCAGCCTCTCTCCGTAAATAACGTAAGGCATGCACTGCCTCCTACCTCACTGGCGGATCCAGCCTCTCTCCGTAAATAACGTAAGGCATGCACTGCCTCCTACCTCACTGGCGGATCCAGCCTCTCTCCGTAAATAACGTAAGGCATGCACTGCCTCCTACCTCACTGGCGCATCCAGCCTCTCTCCGTAGGGGGGGGGGGGGGGGGCATCTTTTTGTGGCAAAAAGGTACCTCCATTTTTTTTTCTCCGCGGATTTGGACCGGTCACCCTATTTTGGTATTCGAGCTTAAGAAATTCACTTTTAAAATGTAAAAAAAAAATGATTTTGATATTTTTTTCCGAAAAATATTTGTATTTCATTTTTGGGGCTCAGAAACACAACATATCGAAAATCCGAGATAGCCATTTTGAAGAGAATGTCATTTCCTTTCTTTTGACTTTTTTTGCAATTTGCTTCAAAACTCTGTTTTCTACAATTGTTCAAACATTTATCGTTTTGCACCAAAAATGGCATGACATGACGTCATTAAAACGTCATTATCTCCCAAAATACTACATTAATTTCATTGGAATTTAGTGAGAAGACGTAGAATTGATGCAGCATAAGGTACTGAAAGTTTAACGTTGATATCTATCATAGTTTTCAAGGTATTGAGAAAATCCGGGAGGGGGGGGGGGCAGATTCTGCCCCCCCCCCCAGCGGGGCTCACCGGGGTCACCGGGGCTGCTTGAATTGCACGAGGTGTACTGTTTTGTCTATCATTGAAAGAAAGTGATACATACAAACTTCAAATTCAATCACTCGAGAAAAAGCTTCTGTTTTCATGAAGTTGTCCCCTAAGATCATTGTTTTTCACCTTCAGTGCAGGGAACGCGCGGGGGGGGGGGGGCATACTTGTATTGCATGCCCCTCCCAGATTGCTGTGTGTGTGTGTGGGGAGGGGGGGATTTGCCCCTGATGTCCCCCATGGATCCGCCAGTGCCAGCAATTACCGCCAAGGAGAGCCTCTGCCAGACACTTAATGGAATTCATTTTCCCATTTTCCAAATTTGTATAAGCGTTGTGTCTTGCCGCGAAGCAGCGCGAAATTTTCCGGTCTTTGACTGGATAGTAGTATTTTGACTGCTGCAAGAACAATTTTTTTACGATAAATTGGGAACGCGCGGGGGGGGGGGCATACTTGTATTGAATGCCCCCCCCCCCCCCATATTCCTCTGGGGAGGGGGGGGGGAATTTGCCCCTGAAGCCCCCCCCCCTGGACCCGCCAGTGCCTACTAAGTACCTACACTAAAGTTCGGATATAGGTACATCACCATACCCAAGGGCGGCGCCACCATCCGAAAGTTGAGGGGGGGGGGGGGGGGGGGGACGGAGGCACTTCGAAGTCGATTCTTTCCATGCAACGCTCTCAGGTAACCTCTTTTCCTGGTTGCACATCTCGGTATGATGAAAAATGTTGAAATGAAAGTAGTTTTTCATATACATTAGCCTCGGATAGTAAATCACGATGACCGGTGGCAGTCTGCGCTCAATAGTACATATGATAATAGTAATTGTAGTCTATATAATACCTATGTACCGAACTGTAACACACAACTGGTAACGGTGCAAATAGTTTCAAAGTAGCAAGAGGCAGACCGACATTTCCGCGCATAAATGGTCCCTGTGGATCTGAAGGAGCCTGGGGGAGATGGCTTGGGGATATAGTCCTGGCCTGGTCCCCACTATTAGCTCTTCGGGCCAGCAAGTTGGGCACCGCTGTAACAGCTTCCGGTTGCCGAGGTCCGCGTCTTTGCGTTCGCGCCGCCTTTTTCGGAACTCGGCAGACTAGCTAAACATGTAGCCCGCTTCAGACTAGCTAAACATGTAGCTCGCATTAAAGTTAATATTTTATGAAGAGAGTTGGCTCTGTGGCCAGCAATTACCGCCAAGATTGTGGCGGTAATTGCTTGATGGTAATTGTGGATTGTGGGCCTCTGCAAGACACTTAATGGAAATAATTTGCTAAATTTGTATATGCAATTGCGAAACTTGTGTCATGCCGCGAAGCGGCGCGAAATTTGTACAGTTTTTGACGGGAGCCCTACGGGAGCTTTTTTTCACCTTCGCCCTACGGGGGGGGGGGGGGCCTGACAGGCTATATGTTAACTTCCAAACCAAGCAACTTAGAGCAATGCGGTAAGAACCAGCATGTTGCCCGTCATGAGAGGAATCTAACAGTATGCGATTTTTAGGTTTCAGGTCAACGGGTGACCTTCCAGGTCAAGTGAATGATCTCGGATTTACCACGTCCAAAACAGCGATTTTGCTCTTCAGAAAACCTCAAAATTACAAATTGATAAATGTAAATAAAAAGGCATGTTCCTAGACCAGTTTTGGCTCAGAAATACAGAAAAGGTAATTATTTGTTCGTATCTTGTAAAAAAAAGTCAAAAAAAGTTATTTTTAAAAATGACGTCATCAGTTTCTTACACTTAGGGAGCCATCACTCAGTCAAAAATGAAGATATTGCTTTGAAATGTGGTATGGGTATTGTCCATACTCAGTTCTCTCACATATGTTCCGGTTTTTCTAACATCTGAAAATTTTGATTTTGTGGGGATTTTTCCAAAAACAAATCACTTTTTTTTTATTTTATGGGTCAAAACACAAAATTTTGAAAATCCGAGAATGCCATTTTAAAGACAATGTCATTTTATATCTTTGGTGAATTGCGTTTGCAATTTGCTTTAAAACTCTGTTTTCTACGATTTTTCAAATATTTCTCGGTTTTTTACCAACATGACGTCATCAAAACATGATTATCTCCCAAACTACTTAACAAATTTCAATCAAATTTGTATGCATGCGTATGATTGTTATAAACTCAGCTACCGAAAATGTCAGCAAGATGCGCCGCATGTGTAAAACGTTATTCAAGAAAAATCACAGGGGGCCTGTCAGCCCCCCCCCCCCCCGTAGGGCGAGGGTTAAACAATCTAATAGAGCTGCTCCTTCCCGTTGCGACCCGGAATCCAGGACTTGGAAGTTGAGCCTCAGGTACTTTGAGGACCACGAGCCGCCACTGGTTACAAAATAGCGCACTACAGTTTCGCACCTACTAAAAATACACGCACCCGACACTGGTCACCAAAGGTCACGATGGCATTTCTTTCCAAAGTTTTTGGTGAATAACTTTTTGACCCGAGGCCTGTTCACGGCCCCTGCGGTTGTCTGCGGTTCGGTGGTCAGCAATGATCGGCAGCAGGTGGGGAACTACAAGTGGGGATGGGCGAAAGGTATGACGTCACACGGCTGCGGTTCCGGCGGTTGGGACGGATCAACCGCAGGATGAAATGTCATGTGAAGTGGCGCGTCGCGGCATTCAGTGTTCAAGAGACGCCTGCTTGTGGTAACGCACGAGGAAAGGGGCGGGGCTAGAGTCTGCCGGTAACCGCCGAACCGCCACGCAGGTGGCCGTCAACAGGCCTCTGGTTAGGTCAACCTCAAAATTTGACCTCGGTGAAGGCCATTTGGTGACCCAAGTAGGTCATGCTGCATATGGGGCGCTGCGTCTTGACAAGACCAACACAGTGGTGCCATTCGCACGTCTCGTCGATGCTGTATCTCAAAAAGTTATTTGTATTTTAAGTGTTGTTTTTTTCAGGATTTCTTAATCTGCCCCAATTCACATAGTACACAAATCAAACAATTCGAATGACTAGAAGTAGGGGTGGGCGTTAATGGGTTAATGACCTGAGGTCAAATGCAACTTCTATCATCCCTCTTGTATCATTCAACTTTCAAACAAATAATTTAAGCCCATGCTGGGGGATATCTATATACCTATATACATGCAATCACTGGGTTCGATAACAATGTCTAGCCGAGGAGCGCATAAGAAGCAAAATTTTGCATACCTATTTGACCTCATTTGACCTATCTGTCTATCTGTTTGGTCTATTTGGTCTATCTGTCGGAAGTGTTTTCGTGAATCACTTTTTACCTAATAAAGATAGGACAATGGTTTTGAGACAATACTTCTTTCGTCGGCACTCACAATCAACGATACCTACTCAGATTAGGTCAAAACCAATATTTGACCTCGGGTCAAGATCACCAGGTCAGTTGCTTCGCCACGGGGGCAAGCGGTGTCAACTTGCCCCCCCCCCCCCCCCCACCTCCGATTGGGGACCCCAGACCCTCTGATATCGATACAGATCCGAGGAGATTTTGAGGTCGGGAAAAATGGGTGTACCTACCTATAGGTTAACCACGTTCAGAGGTTTGCCTCGTCACTAAATTTCCTATTTTGTACCCCTGTGATTCCAACGAATCCCTTGAAAATTGTTTAGTATCTGTGGTCCCGATCCCGGTGAATTCTCGATATTTATAAACTCATCCTATGATCTCAGTAGATCAGGGATCAAGCTTCTTTACTGCATCCGTTCTTGGGATTCGTTTTTATGATGTTTTTTTAGTGATGTATTAATTTTATCAAATCCCACCATTTGTTGTTCTTCGCTCAAGCTTGCAGTCACTGTTCTATACAATATACATAGGATTGACTCCGGGCTAGAGCTGCCACTTTACAATTTACCGGATCGCATAGTGAAGAAGAATCGCAACCACAGACCCTCAAAAACATTTTGAGGGTTAGTTAGAGATCTACAGAGTTAATGCATCACACGCTTAATCACCAGGCTGCGTAAGACGAAATGTTACATGCATACGGAGAACTTGGAAGGCATACCTGTCTACATAAGCAGCTAAAAATGCGGGGGCGGGGGCGGGGGCGGGGGCGGGGGCGGGGGCGGGGGCGTGTGTGTGTGTGTGTGTGTGTGTGTGTGTGTGTGTGTGTGTGTGTGTGTGTGTGTGTGTGTGTGTGTGTGTGTGTGTGTGTGTGTGTGTGTGTGTGTGTGTGTGTGTGTGTGTGTGTGTGTGTGTGTGTGTGTGTGTGTGTGTGTGTGTGTGTGTGTGTGTGTGTGTGTGTGTGTGTGTGTGTGTGTGTGTGTGTGTGTGTGTGTGTGTGTGTGTGTGTGTGTGTGTGTGTGTGTGTGTGTGTGTGTGTGTGTGTGTGTGTGTGTGTGTGTGTGTGTGTGTGTGTGTGTGTGTGTGTGTGTGTGTGTGTGTGTGTGTGTGTGTGTGTGTGTGTGTGTGTGTGTGTGTGTGTGTGTGTGTGTGTGTGTGTGTGTGTGTGTGTGTGTGTGTGTGTGTGTGTGTGTGTGTGTGTGTGTGTGTGTGTGTGTGTGTGTGTGTGTGTGTGTGTGTGTGTGTGTGTGTGTGTGTGTGTGTGTGTGTGTGTGTGTGTGTGTGTGTGTGTGTGTGTGTGTGTGTGTGTGTGTGTGTGTGTGTGTGTGTGTGTGTGTGTGTGTGTGTGTGTGTGTGTGTGTGTGTGTGTGTGTGTGTGTGTGTGTGTGTGTGTGTGTGTGTGTGTGTGTGTGTGTGTGTGTGTGTGTGTGTGTGTGTGTGTGTGTGTGTGTGTGTGTGTGTGTGTGTGTGTGTGTGTGTGTGTGTGTGTGTGTGTGTGTGTGTGTGATAAATCGTAGGCACCTAAGAACTAATTGCTTTGGCCTAAGGTTTATGCTGGGGCAGTCGACTGTAATGACTTTGTCTGTCTGTCTGTTCGTTTGTCTGAGGCGTTTGGCCACAGCTCGCTGACGAAAAGGCACAGCAACACGCGCATGGCACTGTTCGATGCGCCAGTTCGGCCCCAGGTGCCAGTGCCAGTTGCAGGTGTATCAGTGCCACGTGGCACGTGGCACGTTGCACGTGCCGCCAAGTGGGCCATTGCTAAATCCATTTGCCCACACGTGCCGCCCATACCAGTGGATGCAAGGCGACCAAATTCGGTGGGCGGGTAGTCCACATGGGTGCAGAAAAACAAATTGGTTGTTTTTCTCGAGGGGGGGGGGGGGGGGAATCATTCCCCTCTGGGGGGGGGGGGGTAACCTGATTTCGCAGGGTCCTCTGATTGCGGGATTTGTTTCCCGCTAGACGCACCAAACTTGGTACACCGACATAGCTCGGTGAGTGACAGATGATGGGGCCGGTCGCCGTTCGATCGTTGCCACGTGCCGCCACATGGCCGCTGTAAAATATGTTTACCCAGCCGTGCCGCCCATACCAGTGGACTCAACGCGACCAAACTGGGTGGGCGGGTAGTCCTCATGAGTGCAGGGTGACCTTGGGGGTGACGACGGTGGCGCCCCCAAAGTACGTGCGGCAGACACGTGCATCTTTTTTAGCGGCGTCCTCATTTCGCCCGCCCATTACTTGCGAGTTATGACAGCTAAATGCACCAAATTTGGTATGTGTGTGTGTAGCACGTCGTCAGGGCTATCTGCTGCCATGCTATATTTGGCGCTGGAGTCCCGGGTTCGAATCCCATCGCCGGCATTTGCTTTTTCTATGTTTTTCTTTTCCAAATATGTTTGTCGGCGTTCCTCGTGAAATGTATGGCTACGGTTTTGCCCCGGACCCAAACCCGATCACAAAGATGGGTCCGCACTAGTCAAAGATTCTAAACATGAATATTGGCATGATTTTGTATTTCAAAAAATTTACAAACAAAATTTCTCAAATATACTCCAATGTTTGTTTACATTTGTGGGGAAAAACAAATCTGTTGGGGTATTTTGTTTTTCATAAATGGATTGCTGAAAAAAATCTGGTTCCGATAGGTCATTTTTTCATCAGAATATTGAACCTGACATTTTTGGCCACAAATGGCACAGAAATGGGTCCAGTAGCTTGAACGTTGTCATATGACAAAGAAAGGGCTGTTCATCTATGTCACTATCCTGCATTCTTGAAGTTGTACCATGTCATATCCTGTTGGTAGCATATCCTGTTCAAAATGGTACGGAGCATATAGCTTAGCTTTGACACTCTGCTGCAGCTTTGATAAGTTTATGTCAGGGTTTGTTTTTAGTAGCTATCCTTACCGTGGTCAGGCGAGGAAGAAGTGGCAGCGCTGACATCCTCCTCCTTTATTTCCACCGACATGGTGAGACCGGGCGTGGCACTTGCTGGATCATCTGTCAACAGCCAACCCATATATAAGCTAGCCAATAGCAATGTAACGCTTAATGCTTAACCCGCGAGTCACTGGGGGCTTTTTTAGCCCCCCCCCCCCCCTAGGAATATTAGGCATATCTCAACAACTAATGCAGATATCAACGCCAAACTTGCAGTACCTTTCCGGGCATCATTGTTACACCTATTGTGCAAAAAAAAGCAATTTCGTTATAATTTTTTCCCTCGAGATATCGTGAATTTAGTGACGTCACTAAACACGATTTCGACACAAAAATCAGCTAAACTTTGCCAGGCCGTACAAATGCCACATTTGAAGCAAAATGCGATCGAAAAACGCTAAAATGTAGAAAATTGCAAGGACTATAAACCAGCTATCTCTAAATTTCGAAAAGTTTGGTTTTTGACCCCAAAAATTTCAAAAAAAGTTTGCTTTTCGAAAAATGCCCACAAAATTACATTTTTCAAAGATATTAAAAAAACGGAATACATGTGAGATTACGACATATGGGCAACTACCATACCAAACTTCAAAATGATATCTTTTTTGACTGACATGGCATATAAAGCATGGGTAAATCTGACGTCATATTTTGAAATTGCGTTTTTTGGCTTTTATTGACCAGATACAGACAAATAAATGCCAGCACTGTATTTTTTAGATAACACTGATATAGAAACATGTTTTTTATTTCGATTTATCAATTTCAAATTTTGACCTTCAGTGACCTAAACTTGATATATTGATATATTGTATTCGGGAACATCCACAGTAAACCCATGGCTGTTCAGAGCCCGTCGTTATGAGTGCGTATAGGCGGATATAGAACAATGGCATGTCTGTGGCGCGCTGCTGCCAGCTGGGCGCTGCGCTGCTCAACAGACAGGTTGAAACAGAAAAGGAAATGACAAGGAGCAGTGTAAAATTCACAGATTACAGCACAACGTATAGAAGGGCGATGATAGCATGAGTTTCGTTTCGTTGTGTCTTCGATACTGCATTGCCGCTCTCATTAGCAAAGACAATACTTCAGCTGTCAGCATTGGTAAACATCTTGTCGCATGAAGTCACAGGTGGTTTGAAATTAATTTTCACCATTTCTACGGCACTTGCTTTTCGGTATCTCATTGTATAGAAGTTCTTTCAGAAGTCTCGAGGTTCTTGGCGCGCGAAACGAAAATTCAAGCCAGAAAATTATGACTTGCTTGCTTGAAAATTCGATCCAAAGAGATAAAAATGCTGAAAATAATACAAATATAGCACCGTATTTCTTTTTATCCAAATAAAGTGCACCAAAAAAGATAACATATTTAAGTTATTCACTATATTAGCTCACTGCCAGTATATAAATAAGCTGCAAATATCGTCCAACTGCGCCAAAATTTACAATTTTGATCGAGCCTTAAAAATACGTCTGTCTTATCCTACCATACGACTGAACTTGACCTGAACTTGACAATAACTTCACGTAAATGAAGTCAGGTGGTAAAATAACTATCACTATCGAATTATACGCGTAAAAGCATCCAAAAAACATGTGCTGCATGACTTTCGTAGATATTTTGTGTGTAGTGACCTTTAATGACCTGACCTTGACCTCGATCTTTTCTAACAATGTCACTTTAGCTCATGTGGGATATGTATCATACCTTTGACAGCACTTTGGGTGATTATAGGCGCAATCGAAGGCCATGGATGGCAAATATTGTCCATAAACTCAAATACATTGATTTTGACGTTTGACTTGACCGTGACCTGATGTGACCTTAATTTGTAATTTTTAAGAGTGCGATAGGTTTATCTCATTGAGCGCTTTCGAATGCCGCCATGCGCATCCCGCTGCGATCATTGGTTCTGAAGATACCAGGGGGCTATAAAAAAACAGCCCCCCGTGAGTCGTGTTTCAAAATATACCCCAGTGACTGCCGGGGAATGCTTCACCTTTCTGAAAGTTGTCAATATACGCTGGTTGTAGTCTAAAATATGAAGTAAGTGCTGCTGAAAACGATGGTGATAATTTTATCTCGAAAAATCACTTAACTTTGTACAAATTAAGGTTTTAAATTTGGGATGATGACAGCTATAGACAGCCGCTGATTAGCTGACAAAGTGGGATTGGCTGACAAAGTGGATGTCACCCAATCACCGGCGGCACTAGCCAAAGTTCAAAACCAAAACAAAGGTGAAACATTCCCTTTAAAGGAACGAAGGTGAAACATTCCCTTTAAAGGGAATAGGTCACCCTGAAAGTTGTCTTGAAATTTGGCTATACGGGATATTTTTAGCAGAAAAAAAAACTATGGCATTTGTTTAGACGACAGATGGATATCCGTCGAAAAATGGCCATGCTTCTATTTCTCCTTCATGCCATACCAAACTTCATGACAATTATGACGTCATGCATACATTTTGTATATGGTAGCTCTACCATATTAGACTGTGTCGTTAGTCGCAGATCACGGTGTCCCTATGATATCAGCGTGCTCCATGCACCTGGGAACAATATGGCTCTATTCATTTCCCCTGAATTTCATCCCCCATCCGGCCGAGCGCCGGGGCAGATCTCGCACAATTTTGTATAGGGCGCAGTAGCGACGCCATGCGGCCATCCCCGGAACTACTGTACTATCTTTGGCTGCGACAGATGTAGCTCCTCTGCTAAAGAATGTAGAGGTTTCAGACCAGCTTTATTATGCTCTTAACATATTTGGCTATGATTGGATATGGATATGGCTCTCTTGCTTGGCTTGCTTGGCTCCTGCTCTTGGATATGGAAACTATTGCACACAATAACGACGGACTTTGGCATATATACGCAGGCTGCTTGTAACGTAAACAACCGTTGTGAGGACCCGAAACAAGTTTGTGCCCCGATCGGGGCACGAAACAGCGTCTTCTAAAAGGGGCCCACTAGTCCTGTCAAAACTACTTAGCGTAGGGAGCCATTTTTTTCACTCAACCCATTTTTCGATTTGCTCTACAAATATGCCATCTCAATTCAAAACCCCATGTCCAAGGTAAACTATTCCCTTTAACCCGTGCCGTGTTGGGGGGAGGGGAGACACCCCTAAAGGTTTTCATAGGGAATAGCGGGGAAAATGGCGGCGCGCTGTTTTTGGCACAGCTTGTCGTGCATCTATTGTCCACAATGATACATTTCTTATCTGGGGTCATCTCAGGGCAGGTCACCATATAAGTTAACCTGGCATTGACAGGGGGTCTCAGACGAACGCCATTGACCGGGGCGGGTGGGGCAAATATTGTCTCCTTGTTATCTCCGGAACCAATGATCGCAGCGAGAGCGCATGGCGGCGTTCGAAAGCTCTCAACGAGACGCATCTAAAGCATACTTCAAATTTTGGCATTGAGGTCATATATCAGGTCAAGGTCGGGTCAAAGGTCAAAATCGAGACATTTTAGTTTTTGGGCCATACTTTCCATCCAAAGCATTTATTGCGACCATGATCACCCAAAGTGCTCCCAAAGGATTAATACACATCCCGCATGAGCTAAAGTGAGATTGCTGGCAAAGGTCAAGGTCAGGTCACAATAGGTCACTATGCGCAGAAGATCTACGAAAGTCATGCGACACATGTGTGGTCTATTTTACACGTAAAATTCGATAGTGATAGCCATTTTAACATCTGACCTCATTTAACCTGCGCCCCGCTAAGCGGAGGGGGGGGGGGGGTAAATTTTACCCCCCTCCCGGATTTTCTTAATAACTTGAAAACCATGAGCGATAGCGATGTCAAACTTTCAGTACCTTATGCTGCATCAATTGTACGTCTTTTCGCAAAATTGCACTGAAATTGAGTTAGTACTTTGGAAGATAATGACGTTTTAATGACGTCATGTCATGCCATTTTTGGTGGAAACACGATAAATGTTTGCAAATTCGTAGAAAATCGAGTTTTGCTGCAAATTGGAAATTAAACGTCAAAAGAAAGGAAATGAGATTTTCTTAGAAATGGCTATCTCGGATTTGTAAAATTTCGTGTTTTTGACCCCCACAACAAAAATAACACAACTTTTTTTTGGGAGAAATTTCCGCAAAATCATTTTTTAACATATTTAAAAAACGGAATATATGTTAGAGAACCAAGTATGGACGATACACAAACTAAATTTCAAAGAAATATCTATATTTTTGACTGACTTATGGCTCCCTAAGTATAAGTAACTCATGCCGTCATTTTTTTAATTACGTTTTTTTGCTTTTATTGACCAGATACAGACAAATAAATACCACCGCTGTATTTCTGAGACAACGCTGGTCTAGAAACATACCTTTTATATTTAAAGTAATCGATTTCAAATCATGTCCTTATTATGACCTGACCTTGACCTGAGGCAGGGTCTATTTTAAGGGAAAACCACTGGGGGCACAATATATGATCCAAACATAGCACACAAAGGCAAAAAGACGTAAGCGTGACTCTGATGGAAAATGGCAGTTAACTGTGTTTTGCCCAACAACTCACGCCATACCATTACCATATAGGTGTAAACATTTCATGTTGTATTGCTATAAAGTACTTCTTTCTGTACCTTTTTCCTTACCTTCCAATTCCAATGTCCAAGGTCATGTAGTGTATACTGCAGTCCGCAATATTGTTTCCAATGTCATGCTTTGATTGAATGGGAACTACGGCTTCAATAATCAACGGTGTATCCAGTGAGCCAATCGAGCCGGAGCCCCACAACGACTGGAAAGGGCCGAACATTAACCTTTCCTAATTAAAAACCAACTATTTTCACAAACCCACGTTTATACTTAAAAATGGCACGAAATAAAATGTTACGTATTGCTCAATTTATACGCATGGTTGTGGTAATTTGATCCATCTCGTGGGGCTGGTTGGGCACGTTGGGCATGCAGAGCATGAAGAGACCGAAGAAACTCAAACGTGGTTACTCTAATTCCTTAGGTATACACAGAACAGATGTATTCAAATGAGGTCCACAATAACGTTGGCTTTTCACTCATTCACGTTGAATAGGTAAAACAATGGGAAATTGGATCACATACACTAAACGCACACGCATTCACTGATTCGCATACATACCTACATAGCCTAAAGCGACTTGGCAAATCGCTTTATACACGCGTATACACTATACAGTATACATCCATACAATGGTATCGCCAGAATTTTTAGGTTGGGAGGGGGGGGGGGGCAAATCTGTGTGGCAGACGTTAACACGCGCAACAACATATCCTCCCCCTTAGGTTTTCGGAAATAGCGGAAAATGACGGCATTTTGCGCCGCCATTTTTGAACAACTGTTTCCTTATCAATTGCCCAAATCCAGTAAATTTTAACCTCCCTCGGGTCTCTTCAGGTCAAGTCACTAGGTCAAGTCTAGTGATCCCACCTCCAACAATTGCAAGGGCGTGCCGCAGCCAGATTGTTTGACCGATCAGTTGGAAACTAACAGGGTTTATTTAATCAGGTTTCTCGCTGCAAGAAGATTACAATGCGACATCATGCTCCTGAGAAACTTTCACAACAACAAAATTGACTCGTCTTTCCTTGTAGTCATTCCCGTTGGCAGCTGCTCCCCGTGTACTCCGTAGCAGATTGTTGTTCCACGTGCCGCATGTCAGAGTGAACACGGTCAAGTCCAGTATGTTTGTCAGAATCCCTCGTCACTGCAACACGTTCCTAAACTCTACAAGGACCGTAGATATCTGGCATACAGGGATTTGTAATTTTAGGAAACATGTCATCGTACAATACTCTACACTACTCTCTCAATACTACAATACTCTAGTCAGTGTAATCATAGTACTTTCATATCTCATAGGTCGTCTTTTAGGTAGGCCGGGGGTATTTTTGAGTTGTCAGTCTAGTCATGTACTCATTTAATATATCATGTCCTTGTCTTATATCGCATTGCATATCACATGTTGTATGGTGTCTTTGATAATTTTAGGAAACATGTCATCGTTTACTCCACTACAATACTCTTAGTCAGTGTAGTCATAGTGTTTTATATCTCATAGGTCATGTCTTTTAGGTAGACCGCAGGTATTTTTGTGTTGTCAGTCTAGTCATGTACCCATTAATATCGCATGTCTTTGTCTTATATCGCATTTTATAGCACATGTTGTATGGTGTCTTTTAGGTTGGTATGTTTGTGTTTAAGAGTGTGTTTCGCTGCGTTTGTGACTTCAAATATAAGTGGGTTTGATTAACCCGTTGATGATGATTGAAATATACTAAACTTAACCAAACTAATCAGAAAAAGTTCCAGGTCAGGTCAACGAGTTATGACTTCACAACCAAAAGTCTGCGCAACGGTTTTTAAGCTCGTGGATGCTCTCGTGCACTTTATTCATTATTATCATCATTTGGCGTTAGCAATGGATCATAACGGTCATCAGTGGCGGATGCAGAGGGGGCGGGGCATTCCTCCCCCTTGAGCCTTGAAGGGGCCCAATAGCCCAAGGGGGCCAAATAGCCGATCGAAGTGACCCGCAACGAATTTCACCCCGTTTTGAAATAAAACGCAAGTAAATTTGCCCACTCTGACCTCCAGAGTGGTGTCCATTTTGTCCTCCAGAGAGCCCACTCTGGTCTCCGTAGGGGCCACTTCGGCCTCCAATGGCTCAGGAAGTCAGAATGGGCCCTCAGGAGGTCAGAACTGGCCCACTGGATGCCAGAGTGGGCCCTCTGGTAGGCAAATAGTGGTCCTCTGAAAAGCACAAAGGGGCCATCTGGAAGCCAGATGGGCACTTTGAAAGGCAGAGGGGACCTCTGGAACCCAGATGGACCCCTGCAGGCCAAATCAGGTCCTCTGCAGGTCAGAGTAGGCCCTCTGGAATCCGGAGTGGGCCTCATTGAGACCAGATGGGTCCTCTGGAACTTAACCCGCGCTCTGGTGGGGGTCATTTTGACCCCCTCCCCCACCTCGGTTTTTCGATCATAGCAGGAAAACGACGGCGCAGGGCGCCGCCAAATTTTCATAGCTGTTTGGGCATCAATTACCCACACTTTGTTAAAGTTTTTACCCCAGGTCATGTCAGGTCAGGTCACCAGGTCACTTGAAGTGACCTTACCTCCTAAAATGTTTGTGATCGTGCAAAGCTACAGTTTTGGTCCGACAGATTTGAAACTTGCAGGATATCCTGAGGTCATGAGTACTTCCAACTCGTTTATCTCGGATGTTTTTTGTATCGATGACCTAAGATCAGGTAAATTATCTGACCTCCCCTTTATAAGTGAATGGGAAAATATACAAATGCTTACTATTCAACGAATCTGCATGGTATCAGGTCAATTATTTCATAATCATGCCATTTTAGCTCATTATTGATGCCCCAGGTGCAATTGCTTCTCAGTGACCCCTGCAAGGTCATATGAGGTCATCTGAGGACATCAATGCTTTGCTAATAACTATTGATATAATAAAGATAGACTCTAGTGGATGGCATCATTGTGTTTGGCTCGTCAAGCCGCGTCGCCCTATATGCAGCATGATCTATCTGGGTCACCGAATGACCTTGACCTGAGGTCAAATTTTGACTTTGACCTAACTAGGTCACAAGTAATATGGTACGATGCGGCTTGATGAGATAAACATGATGGTGGCAACAGTATTGCTATATATTTATTCAATAAAAAGTTATTTGCGAAAAAGTTTTGCCAAAATCAGACTTTTTGACATTTCATGACCTCTAGACCCTTAAATATTGACCTGAGGTCAAATTTGAAGACACCTTACCCATTGAAAATTGCAATGTCTTGCTATTGTTTTTTTCCGTTTGCTCCTAGCTATCATAGTTTTCGAGATATTTGGGAATATTTGAACCCCATGTCCAAAAACTGCAAAATCTGACCTTTGATGACCTCTGGTGACCTCAATGTTCATCTGAGGAAAAAAACATCTGAAGTAACTTCGAATGTCCATGTCGAGAACATTCGAATGCCCTTTTCCGCGTCTGTCTAGTACCTTTAGTTTTCGAGTTACTGGGGGGGGGGGGGGGTCATATTGACACCCCCACCATGGCGAAGTTGTCTCAGAGGCCCACCAGGGCGCGGGTTAACCCGCGAGTTACTGGGGGGGGGGGCTATTTTTTGCCCCCCTCCCCCCGTTATTTTGCAATAACTCCTAAACGAACACCCGTATCGTCACCAAACTTGCAGTAACTTCTCTCACATCAATTCTACACATGTTGACAAAATTAAAAATATAAGGCTATGATAGGTCAACCGGGAATGACGTCAGAGTGACGTCATGTTCTTCGGTTTTTGTTGCAAAATAATGGTTTGCGGAAAACGCTGTCAAAGGTACGATATTTGAGATAAACTAAATTGTATTAAATCAAATTACTGACAATATACCGGGCTATCAAACTGCTATCTCAGATTTGTGAGTTTTTCTGAAATGCAAAATTTTGAGAAATCCAGACATTTTTTTTTTAAAACAAAATTTTCAAGAAAAAAATCAGGAATTATCAAAAAACCGGAATATATGTGATCTAGGCGTATGCGTTGAATATGTGTACCGAATTTAAAGTCGATATCTTTAAAAATGACCGAGTTATGACCTTTAAATGACAAAAATCCACCACTTCTCACAGCATTACTATGACAAAAAAACGCATTTCCATTTTTGCTTTTTACTTCTATTTATATGGAACAAACAGTGTTCTAAGGTCATTTTTCGCGTTCTAGACGAAAAACAAACCCATAAACATGTGTTACAACGCCTAATGACCGTAATCTGCAGTTTGACCTCGTGACCTCGGATGACCTTGACCTGACCTAAGGCCATAAACAGCTTAGAAAGGTACTTAGAAGTGTCATACACACGAATCATACCGATTTATCAACGGCTTATGCGTTTAATATCGCAATTTTGCGCGACAATTCCATCCATAGACCTTTTGACACGGTCAAACATTTTGTACTTGACCTGATCTGTGACGTCATCGGTGACCCCGAGGTCAACAATATTATGTTTCCCTGGATAAATTTCCCAGGGCTATCGAATTCCGTTTGAATTTTTACATTCGGTCCAGTAGTTCCGGAGATCAGAGGGGGGGGGGGCAAAAAATAGCCCCCCCCCCCCAGTAAGTCGCGTTATGAAATATACCCCAGTAACTCGCGGGTTAAGGAGCCCTTGGCTGGGAGTGCCCAGACTCTGATCTGAGGGCCCTAGACTAGGTAAGATGTCCCCTGGTCCCAGCCTGAGGGTCTCAGGCCGGGGTCTGAGAGGGCCCTCAGACCAGAGTCTGGGCACTCCCAGACCAGCCAAGGGCTCCTAAGGTTCCAAAGAACCCATCTGGCCTCCATGAGGCCCACTCTTACCTCGATGAGGCCCACTCTGGTCTCTAGAGGGCCTATACTGACCTCCTGGGATAATGGATAGGGGAGCGCCTGGGATATGGGATAGGAGAGCGCCACTCTTCCTACAGAACGCATACGCTGTCGACCGGTCAGCTCAGTCAGTATCGTGTCGGTAACGCAAAAGGTGATGGGTTCGAACCCCATTCTGACCAGATGTTTTCGCAATATTTGGATCGTCGCGGACACACGCGGACACAGATATAGCCAGACAAACAGAAGATCTTCGAACAGTGAGATGACCAGTCATGTATTTGACTCCAACAAGACGACTACGTACCGTCAGCAGACGAGGAAGAAGTGGCAGCGCCGACAACCTCTTCCTTTATGGCTTCCAACGGCATGGTGAGACCAGGCATGGCACGTCCTGGGCCATCTGTAAAGAATCAGTCATGTCTTACGGAAACGTAACGCCAGACGCTTAACCCTATTTGTAACAGGGGGAGGGGGGGGGGGGGGCGGATTCCGCTCCCAGATATATCCCGACGGCTAGGACCAGACCCATGCAATTTTGGGACTTGAATTGGACCTAGAATTGAATTCCGCATATGGAGTCAAAATTGTGTGTTCTTAACCTGAAAATAGGCGGTTCCAGGGCACGTTTTTGGGAGGGTTCTGCGGCGACATTTGGCGATAATACGGAAATGCGATCTTCACGATTTCTTCCCAACTGCCTCAAGTCAAGTATGAAGGAGTTACATCGGTTTAAGGTGAATGCAACAAGTGCAAATTAGTTGATGTTAATGAAATTGCATAAAAATTGCATGGCAGAGGCGGTGTCAGGGGTTTGTAAGGGGGGGGGGGGGGGGGTTCCAGCAAGTATGCAATGCTTGGCGGGAAGCCAATAGCGCGATGTAAGGGGCATTTATAGCCATCAAGATGTAAAAGATAGCTTCTCCTTCCATTATTTGCATAATTTATTACATATAGAATTGCAGTGGCGTGTTCAGGCACATGGTGACTGGCATGGTGATGACGATATGCTAGCGATTACGGCGCAATAGACGGTTAGTTTATAATGATATATGCACATATGAGGACAGGAGAGGAAATTAAGTCATTTGTTTGCATTGGCGCGCTCAGGAATGGAAGAAATGGGGTCATATTATTGCAAGGAAACTAAGATGCATGGGCCTACAATGACATAACATACTGCAGTTTTCGGATTAAACATGCACCACAGGGTACTTTACGCACGATTATAAGATAATAGGCGAGTCCAGGTAGGGTAAAAAGGGGGGTAAGCAATGTAAATTGAAGTTGTAGGTGAAATAGTAACTGTTTTGGGTTTTGGCACACCTGTTAGGACATCAATTGCGCACACTTTGAAGAAAAAAATTGACCTCGGGTCATCTCCGGTCCGGTCAACAGACCAGGTCACGTGACCCCATCTCCAAAAAAGTTTGCAGTTGTGCCAAAGCCAGAGCTTTTCACCGATCAGTTTGAAACTTACAGGATGACATGAGGGCATCAGTACTTACAATTCGTTTATCTCGGCATTTTAATAGCAGTGACCAAAGGTCAGGTCATTTTCGTGACCTCCCCATAATACGTCAATGGGGAAATTTTAAAATGCTTGCTTCCTATTTCAAGGATATGCATGCTATTAGTCCAAATACTTCTGGATAATGTTATTATGGGATGTCCATGATGATCCAAGTGTAAGTTTTGTTCAGTGACGCCTATGGGGTCATTTGAGGTCATGCGAGGTCACCATCACTTGTTTGCCAATAACTCGCGACATAATGAAGATAGAAAAGTAAAACCCGACATAAATGTGTTTCCCTCATAGAGACACGTCTCCCTATATGCAACATAACCTACTTGGGTCTTGACCTCAGGTCAAGGTCACGTGACCTGTGGCCAGTAAGTTAAATTAACAAGGTCACCATGTATGTCACTCGAAGTGCCTTGACGAGACAAACACAATGGCGTAAACAGTGTTCCGTTAGATTTATTAGGTTAAAATGTATTAGAGAAAAATAGTTTTGCAAAAAAAACAGCATTTTCCCTCTCTTTTTTACCTCTGGAAGTGGAGCCTCAAATATTGACCTGAGATCAAATTTGAGGAAACCTTGTCGATTGCAAATTTCAATGGCCGGCAATCGCTTTTTGCCGTTTGTTTCTAGCTAGCATAGTTCCCGAGATATATGGGAATGTCTGGAGCGAAGTCCTAAAACAGGAACAAAAACTGGACAATTTTACCTTTGATGACCTCTGGTCACCTCAATTTTGACCTGACCCAAAACAAATACTGAAATACTTTCGATAGAACTTGTATCAAGCTATCAAAAGCCGTTTTCCGCTTGCCGCTACGTAGCGTAGTTTTCGAGATCTCACAGGCGAGTGGGGGCGGAAATCACCCCCCCTTGCAGTTCGTGTTCGACGCAAACCCCCTGCAGTGCGCGGGTTAATTTCCATTTAATTATCTATCGATCCCCATTGAATGCGTTAAAATCGGTTGTTAAACATGACAGCTGTGTTGGATCACAAATACCCCTAAAAATTGTAGTTTTTGGCCCCCTGCTGCCCCTTATAAAAAAAACGGATTTTTTTTTTAATGTAATCGTGTCGAGGGGAATAATATGCCGTTTTATTTGTGAAAATCGGATGGGTAAATCTCGAGATCTCCGTGGGGGGGGGGCGGAGACCGCCCCCACCCCTGTTACAAATAGGGGTAGCCAGGAGCCTGTTACAAATAGGGTTAACGCCTCCGCTTGA
>JAXIVJ010010802.1:0-2500 GCA_036785665.1 Chirona hameri | reverse complement strand
CGACCACGAGACTGTCTGGTGTGTAACGGACCGGCCACGAGACTGTCTGGTGGAACGGCATGGAGAGTGGCGGCGGGAGAGCCGGACACTGGACCAGCCTGATACAGCCATTCATTCTGATCATAAATAACTGTTAGCGTGGGCTTAATCGCCACGGGCCACTGTACCTGATGATATATTCCATGACGATCACAGCTGTCGTTTAGCGTTGCGACTTTGCGCTGAATGAGCCTATCGTCTGACCGCGGCATTTGTGTAGGATCTAGGTGCAATGTGTATATATATTTACAGGTATATATGTAGGTACAGATCACTGTATTAATGGTACTCCGTGCTGATACACATAGTGTGTCTGCAAGCGTAAGAAGTCGGTGATATAATATTTCAAATACACGGGGGGGGGGCTTCAACGTGTCCTATCCGCTGAACTGAAGTTTGTCAGTCCATGGTTGAGACTGACGAAGAGGAAAGCGGCCTCGAAACCTTCAGTCATAAAATCAACTCAATACGGGTGGACGTGCAACGTTTTCTATTTTCAATCGAACACTGGTCTATTCGGCCACGATTTTTCCGCTGGGAGGATGGGGGAATTCGGAAATTGCGCCTGAATGCACTGCACTTTTTAGCAGAGACCTTTGGGCATACACAGCATTTCTGCCGTGGAACGAGACTTCTTTGGCCGAATTAAGTAGGTTCAGAGTCATAATTTGTGAATCCTCTAATTTCCCGAACAGAAAAATCGCTTCCGAATGGGTCATCTTAGCCACCGCGTGCTTTTCACACAAATTGGGAAAAAGTCTTAAGATATTTTTTAATCTGCTATGCATATTGGGATTTTTTGGTTTTTCCCCCAGCAATCAGCGTAAGTCGCCAGCATACTACCAAATGACTGAGATAATTCTCTAAGTATAGAGATAATAAATTCCATAGACGCAATCATGAAAACTAAAAAGTTTAAAGCCTATGCGCTAAACGAGATCATTGATATATTTCGCTCAAAATGCACCAATAGGCTACTAATGAGCCAAATAATGGGATTCTGGTGTAAGTTAAGTGATTCTTGAAATTTCCCCAAAAATGAAATGGCCTAGTATGTATGTATGTATGTATGTATGTATGTATGTATGTATGCATGCATGCATGCATGCTGCATGCATGCATGCATGCATGCATGCATGCATGTATGTATGTATGTATGTATGTATGTATGTATGTATGTAATGTATGTATGTATGTATGTATGTATGTATGTATGTATGTATGTATGTATGTATGTATGTATGTATGTATGTATGAATGTATGTATGAATGTATGTATGTATGTATGTATGTTATGTATGTATGTATGTATGTATGTATGCATGCATGCATGCATGCATGCATGCATGCATGCATGCATGTATGTATGTATGTATGTAGTATGTATGTATGTAATGTATGTATGTATGTATGTATGTATGTATGTATGTATGTATGTATGTATGTATGTATGTATGTATGTATGTATGTATGTTATGTATGTGTACGCATGTAAACGTATACGTATACGTATACGTATACGTATATGTATGCGTATGCGTATGCGTATGCGTATGCGTATGCAATATACATATACATATACAATATACATATACATATACATATACATATACATATACATATACATATACATATACATATACATATACATATACATATACATATACATATACATATACATATCATACATATACATATACAATATACATATACATATACATATACATATACATATACATATACATACATATACATATACATATACATATACATATACATATACAATACATATACAATATACATATACATATACATATACAATATACATATACATATCATATACATATACATATACATATACATATGCATATGCAATGCATATGCATATGCATATGCATATGCATATGCATATGCATATGCATATGCATATGCATATGCATATATATATCTATCTATCTATCTATCTATCTATCTATCTATCTATCTATCTATCTATCTGTGTCTGTCTGTCTGTCTGTCTGTCTGTCTGTCTGTCTCTGTCTGTCTGTCTGTCTGTCTGTCTGTCTGTCTGTCTGTCTGTCTGTCTGTCTGTCTGTCTGTCTGTCTGTCTGTCTGTCTGTCTGTGTCTGTCTGTCTGTCTGTCTGTCTGTCTGTCTGTCTGTCTGTCTGTCTGTCTGTCTGTCTGTCTGTCTGTCTGTCTGTCTGTCTGTCTGTCTGTCTGTCTGTCTGTCTGTCTGTCTGTCTGTCTGTCTGTCTGTCTGTCTGTCTGTCTGTCTGTCTGTCTGTCTGTCTGTCTGTCTGTCTGTCTGTCTGTCTGGTCTGTCTATACATACATACATACATACATACATACATACATACATACATACATACATACATACATACATACATACATACATACATACATACATCATACATACATACATACATACATACATACACATACATACATACATACTAC
>JAXIVJ010010801.1:0-45910 GCA_036785665.1 Chirona hameri | reverse complement strand
AAAGTCAAAATAGACATGATTTTGGGAAACAGGAGGTTCGATTTGACCTTGAGACCAAATTTCGCAAAAATCGGTGACCCACGCTGATAACGTTTTATAATCCCCTTGGATTGGCGCGACCCAATAAGAACGATTCCACTGTCGTAACACAAGATTTTGCTCCTTGTCTGGTGGCACGTATGTAACTTAGTTTCCCGATGTTGCGACAATATTTGTTTTTGCTTCTCGGGGCTACATGTGTTGGCCCGGAGAAAACAAAAATCATGTGAATCTTGTGAATCGTGTGAACCTACGTATATCCGCAGTCGGACCTTCCGATCATGCCACCAGACTGACAAAACGGTTTAACCCGCGCCCCGCTGGGGTATTCAGCCAAACGCGCCCCGCTGGGGAAGGGGGCATATTCTTCCCCCTCGTTATCTTCTGAACCAATAACCGCAGCGAGACGCGCAAGGGGCAATCTAAAGCTCTCAATGAGACGCCTGCAAAGCATGCGTGAAATGTTCAAAATAAGGTCACATGGCAAGGCACAGTCAGGTGAAAGGTAAAAATCGAGGTACTTGGGTTGATTTGCTATACTTTCCATTTAAAGCCTTATATTGCGACTATTATGGAACAAAGTGCTCTCAGAGGCATAATACGTCTTCCGCATCAGATACATTGAGATTGCAAGCAAAGGTCAAGGGCAGGGCAGCAAATATCACTAAGGTCTAAACTCTAAAGGTCTACGAAAGTCATGCGACACATGTTTTAAGGATTATTTTACACGTATAATTTGATAGTAGTAGCCATTTTCACACCCTGACCCCACATAATGGCCTTTTTCACATTTATCCGGCTCCCGCCGGTGGTGTATTTAACATATAGCAATAATTTGTCGAACAAACAATCACACTACAGCCGCCCCAAAAGCCACCAATCACAGAAACAAATAAACAATCACCAATCACTACCATGCCCAAAATGCATAACTTCGCAACCAAACAATCAACAATCACACTAAAGAAACGAGCAATCGCACAGCACACAATTAACACCACGCTGGACCCCCCACAGCACCGGCACCGGCAGCGCAGACGGCCGCCACAACCGTGTTTATATCTACCGTGGACAACTTCGACGGAGACGGCGGCGGCGGCGGCGGCGGCCGGGTCCCACCGCTGAGAGCAGCGCGCCGCGGCGCGGACCCAGCCGGTCACACGCGAATCGGCCGACACGCCAATCACCACCGACACGCTCGCAGCATCCTGGGGTGACGGAAGCGGATCACCGGACAAGGGTGTGCACAAGGCGGTGTGCATGTGTGCGTGCGGTGGTGCGTGTGCGTGTTCGGTAGTGCGTGTACGTGCACGTGCGCATTACAGGGTGTGTGCGGGCCTATAACGTTTGAATACTGTTTGTCAGTCCGCTTGAATGTGAATATGTTTCATAGGCCCCCACTTCTTTTGAAACATATCCTGTTTGTTGGCTAATCTAGCTGTATTATATTCTTTTTCGGCTTCCCACTTCACTTTGTCCTTTAACCCGCACGGCGCTGGGGGGGGGGGGGGGGGGGGGATTTAGCCCCCCCCCCCACCTCCCGGGTTTTCTCAATAACTTGGAAACGATGAGAGTAATCTCAGTGAAGCTTTTGGTTCTGTCTTCTGACAAAATTACATGTCTTCTGAATTCTATGTCTTCCGAATTATATTCTATATTCTATGTAATTATATGTCTTCTGACACAATGTTGTGGAAATTGGTTAGGTAGTTTGGCAGATAATGACGTTTTAGCGACGTCATGTTATGCAATTTTTGGTGGACAAATGTGAAATGTTTGTAAAATCGTTCAAAATAGAGTTTTGACGCAAATTGCAAGATAAAACGTCAAAAGGAAGGAAATAACATTGTCTTTCAAGTGGATATCTCGGATCTGCGAAATTTTGGATTTTGTATTCCAAATTTTTTATAAAACCTTTTTTTTGTTGAAAATTTCCACCGAAGTATTTTCTTTTATTTTATTTTTTAATGGAAGATATATTAGAGAACCCAGCATGGGCGATATCCAAGCCAAATGTAAAAGCAATATCTTTATTTTTGACTGAGTTATGGCTCCCTAAGTATAAGTAACTCATGACATCATTTGTTTAAAATACGTTTTTTGTCGTTTAATGACCAGAAACAGACAAATAAATGCTACCACTGTATTTCTGAGACAAAGTTGGTCTAGACGCATGCCTTTTTGATTTATATTAATCAATTTTATTTGTTGACCTTTTTGTGACATGACCTTAGGGTCAGTATATGGGGTCAGGTTGTGAAAATAGTCGCTACTATCGAATTATACGTGTAAAATAACCGATATAACATGTGTCGTATGACTTTCGTAGAACTGTGACCTTTTGTGACCTGCCCTTGACCTTGACCTTTGCTTACAATTTCACTTAAGCGTATACGGGAGATGCATGATACCTTTTGAGAGCACCTTGTGTGATAATGGTCGCTAGCAAAGGGTTTGGATGGAAAGTATGGCACAAAAACTAAAATACCTTAAGTTTGACCCTTTGACCTGATCTGACCTGACAGGTGACCTTATTTTAAGAATTTCGGGTCTGCAATATATTTGTCTCCTTGAGAGCTTTCGATCGTCGCCTTGTGCGTCTCTCTGCAGTCATTGGTTCGGAAGATACGAGGGAGGGGGTAAAATTTACATCCCCCCACCCCCACACACCCCCCAGCGCCGCGCGTTCGGCTGGAGACCCCAGCGCCGCGCGTTCGGCTGGAGACTCCAGCGCCGCGCGTTCGGCTGGAGACCCCAGCCCCGCGCGTTCGGCTGGAGTCCCCAGCGCCGCGCGTTCGGCTGGAGACCCCAGCGGCGCGCGTTCGGCTGGAGACCCCAGCGCCGCGCGTTCGGCTGGAGACCCCAGCGCCGCGCGTTCGGCTGGAGACTCCAGCGCCGCGCGTTCGGCTGGAGACCCCAGCGCCGCGTGTTCGGCTGGAGACTCCAGCGCCGCGTGTTCGGCTGGAGAACCCAGCGCCGCGTGTTCGGCTGGAGACCCCAGCGCCGCCGCGCGGGTTAAGTGAGTAACGTTCGGCTGGGTTTCTTTACAGCGTGACTCATAAATGACCATTTTTGCTAATGTGACTATACAGGTTTCTATTGCACTTAGGTTTGTTGGAAAGAACCAAGTGTTGGGATCTACATTCAAGTTGATTTTATTTTCTCTCGAGATATCCGTTTTAATGGAATTGATGAGTGATTGAACTATGGAACAATGCCAGTACATATGAGCTAGTGTTTCAGGCTTTTGTTTACAGAATGTGCAATTTTCATTCTCTTTGACATTTATTATTTTTAAATATCTGTTAGCTGTAATGATTCGATTGATAAATTTCAAATGAAACATTCTGATGCGTGCTGAACGTGTGACACCAATTAATTCCACACAACTGTTGTCTTTGAAACAACATATAATGGCCCATAGATAAAGTTCAGGTCAAGGTAAGGTTGCATAAGGTCAAAATTTGAAATTGATTAATATAAATAAAAAAGGCATGTTTCTAGACCAGAGGCCATTCTTATTTTTAAAGAATGGCCTAACGCCCCGGCGCGGGAGATGCAAGTATTATGCAAGTATAATATGCAAGTATTTTACACACTGCCCAAACATAACAAATATCCAGCCCTGAGGCCATTTTTATAATTAAAAAAAATCGAGCCAGCGGCTCGATTAAAAAGAAGAAGAATGGCCTCAGTTTTGTATAATAAATACAGTGGTGGCATTTATTTACCTGTATTTGGTAACTAAAAGTCATAAAATCCAATAAAAAATACGTCATGAGTTAATCATATTTAGGAGCCATAAGTCAGTTAAAAATAAATATTTTACTTTTAAATTTGGTGTGGATATTGTTCATACTTGGTAATCTTGTTTATCCAATATATATCCCGTTATTTTTGTGTATATATTTGACAATTTAGATTTTCTGGATTTTTTCATAAACATTTTGTTTTTGTTGTTGTTGTTGGGGGGGTTAAAACTTCCTTTAATGCAAATCCGAGATAGCCATTTTGAAGAGAATGTCATTTTCTTTCATTTGACGTTTTGTATTTGCAATTTGCTTCACAACTCGATTTTCTACGGTTTTTCAAACATTTATCGTTTTTCCACCAACAATGGCATGACCTGAGTGCATGATGAGCTCCTACGATATGATCTGGCAAGAGAAAATCGACATGCCAAATAAATATAATAGGCAATGCATTTGCTAAATAAATAAGCTTCCTGCGGCACCCGTGTTTTTTGTAAATCCCAAATACTTCTGCGTATTGTCTGATAGGTTCATAGGTGTCGCTGCTCATGCTCCGATAGAATCATAGGTGGCGCTGCTCATGCTCCGATAGAATCATAGGTGTCGCTGCTTATGCTCCGATATGGGGCTGATGGTCGCATGACCACGACCAGCCAGTATCGCATGTTCATTGTTCATTCGCTCCTGAGAAGCGACCTGGTGAATTTGGCGATTTGGGCTGAATGACGCGCTGACCTACCGCTAGATCAGATTGCACAAAGTTGGTCATCGAAAAAGACAGCTCT
The DNA here is from genome assembly GCA_036785665.1 of Chirona hameri. Taxonomy (NCBI): domain Eukaryota; kingdom Metazoa; phylum Arthropoda; class Thecostraca; order Balanomorpha; family Balanidae; genus Chirona; species Chirona hameri. The sequence continues at coordinate 41,334 of JAXIVJ010010801.1, read as the reverse complement.
ATTTCACTAATTGTTTAGGAAGCGCCATCATACAGGGGCTTGGGAACCGTGGGGCAATGTGGGCAACTCGCCACCCCCCAACTCTGAAGCTGCAGGGCGTCGCCCCCCCCCCCCCCACCCACCACACACACACACACACACACACACACACACACACACACACACACACACACACACACACACACACACACACTTTTTACACGTTCACTCGACTCTGTATAAGAACAAGGGCATTGTCACCGGAGTTTCAACGGCGTCGCGCAGCGCCGCGAAATTTGGCACAGCTGTTGGGGCATCAATTACCCACACGGTGTTAATTTGGTCTTACCTCCGGTCATCTCAGGCTAGGTCACCAGGTCAAGTCAAGTGACTCTGCCTCCAAAAAGTTTGCGGTCGTGCCACAGACAAAGCCTTTGATTGAGCAAATGGTTTGAAACTCACATGATGTCATCAGGTGTCATCAGGTACATACCTACAATTCGTATATCTCGATTTTTATTTGATATCGGTGACGAAAGGTCAGGTCTATTTCGTGACCTCCACACTATAAGTAAATGGGAAAATAAAAAACAAGTAAAATCCATAGGAAATGGCTAAATTTGACCTTCTTTATCAGATCCACCCACTGATGGATCCAGAACGGTGGTTTGGAGGGGGGCACGGGTGGTTTGGGAGCCAAATCCCCAAAAGTCTCACACAATTCTGAAAACTCGTCGGATTTCGCTTGCTTATATGCATTGATAGATGATTTAAAACAAACATTCTTTAGTAAAAGTTGCTTAGAATTTCTTCTATATCAGGAAATGTGTCAATTTTGCGCCGATTTCAGGCGGTTGGGGGGGGACATGGCCACTTTGCCCCCCCCCCCCCACACCCTTGGATCCGCCAGTGGATCCACCACTCGTCTCCCAAATCCAAAGCCCTATGTCACATGTATGTTCTTTTACCTCTACGAGATCAACTCATGTGACCACCCAGGTCACGTATGATTTACAGCAATGGGATTTTCACCAATGTATTCGGCTTGTCGAGACAAATCAATTGATGTAAGAGTTGACCTAGACCTTGACCTGACCTCAGGTCAGGCCAATTTTTGGATATGATCTAACTAGGTCACCCAATATATCATTCGATTCGTCTCGACGAGACAAACACAATGATGAAATATGTTTTACCTTATCGTGCTTCTATAGATATAATGTGGCGAAAACTCTGTGTGAGGTTAATCATGATGATGAGAATTAAGATAACCGGTAACATCATAATAAGTAAGTAAAGAAATAAATTAAGGCCGAAATTATATTCTTGGATAGTTCGCTATTGAAGCTTCGTCAGCAATCAATCAAGCAATCAATAAATAAATCAATCAATTTGCTGACGAAGCTTCAATAGCGAAATATCTAAGAATATAATTTCGGCCTTAACTTATTTCTTTACTTACTTATTATGAGGTTACCGGTTATTTTCATTCTTATTATCGTGCTTCTGTCAAAAGTTATTCCTTAACCCTCGCCCGGGTATGGCAAAATCACTACGTGTTCGGGTAGGGGGTGTACGACCCCCCTCCCCTTGGCGTTTCGCCCCTAATTGGGCTAGAGCTTCGATTAAAAACGAACGTGTTGCTTGTGACGAGAGGAAGTCGCTGATACCCGATTTTAAGGTTTTGGGTCATTAGGTGACCTATGCGGTCATGTCAAGGACCATAAGGTCATCAAAATTGTAAATGCGTATAAATTTAATTTAATCGAGCTAGAATCGTGAATGAGCATATCATAATGCTTAATGGGTGTCAAATTTGAAATCAGCGTCACAAAATGTCCTAGAAACTGCCAAATTCCAAAAAGGTCATGTCAGGTCATCTGAGGTCAGTGGCCTCGGTTGACCTGTGGAAGCGCATGACCCCAGTGGAGCATATAGTTATGTAAAATTGATCTCATATTTCAAATCAGCGTCACAAAATGTCTTAGAAACCACCAGAAGCAAAACAAAGGTAATCTGAGGTCATCGGAGGTCAATGACTTCGGTTGACCTCTGAAAAGGTCAATCGAGGTCACAATCTCAGAGGAAACCACAACTGTCACCTGGAAACACCTGTACATATGCTCCTGAACAACAAACACTCGGGAACTGCACAAGTTACAAGGATCAATACTACGGGACGACAGTTGCGTCTGACATGACCTTGAGAAACAGGCCATAGATCACGGGTCATGTTGGTTAGAAGTTATTTTCAGAGTATGTGTCAAATTGTTCAGAAGTAGGGTACTGAAAGTTGCATGGTAATCGGTTGAAAACTACGCAGGTTATTCTCTAAAACCGAAGGGGGTGGCATCAACCCCTACCCCTTCCCGGGCGAGGGTTAAAACCAATTCAGCATTTGTTTTTAGAATGTTTCAAATTCAATGGCTTCTGATGCCCTAGCCATTGTCCTTAGGTCAATTCTGATGCACCTTAGATACAGCGAATTAAACTATCTTTCGAACACTTTTTTCCCGCGCGTCGCTAGCTCTTTATTATCGAGAGATAGACGGTTTGATCAAGGACACTCATATATAGCCGAAATTTGACCTCTGGTGACCTCAATATTGACTTCACCTAAAAATGACCTAAGTACTTTCGATAGAGATTGTCTCGAGCTATCCAACACTCTATTCCGCTTGTCGCTACCTTGCGTGTTTTTTTTTGTATCTTAGGGGAGGGGGTGGCAATCTCCCCCCCCCCCGCCAGTTCGTGGTTTGCGCGAACCTCAGGCAGTGCGTGTGTTAATGGACCTTAATTCGGCAACAGTTAACTAACAAGCAAACTAACTAACTAACTAACTAACTAACTAACTAACTAACTAACTAACTAACTAACTAACTAACTAACTAACTAACTAACTAACTAACTAACTAACTAACTAACTAACTAACTAACTAACTAACTAACTAACTAACTAACTAACTAACTAACTAACTAACTAACTAACTAACTAACTAACTAACTAACTAACTAACTAACTAACTAACTAACTAACTAACTAACTAACTAACTAACTAACTAACTAACTAACTAACTAACTAACTAACTAACTAACTAACTAACTAACTAACTAACTAACTAACTAACTAACTAACTAACTAACTAACTAACTAACTAACTAACTAACTAACTAACTAACTAACTAACTAACTAACTAACTAACTAACTAACTAACTAACTAACTAACTAACTAACTAACTAACTAACTAACTAACTAACTAACTAACTAACTAACTAACTAACTAACTAACTAACTAACTAACTAACTAACTAACTAACTAACTAACTAACTAACTAACTAACTAACTAACTAACTAACTAACTAACTAACTAACTAACTAACTAACTAACTAACTAACTAACTAACTAACTAACTAACTAACTAACTAACTAACTAACTAACTAACTAACTAACTAACTAACTAACTAACTAACTAACTAACTAACTAACTAACTAACTAACTAACTAACTAACTAACTAACTAACTAACTAACTAACTAACTAACTAACTAACTAACTAACTAACTAACTAACTAACTAACTAACTAACTAACTAACTAACTAACTAACTAACTAACTAACTAACTAACTAACTAACTAACTAACTAACTAACTAACTAACTAACTAACTAACTAACTAACTAACTAACTAACTAACTAACTCACTCACTCACTCACTCACTCACTCACTCACTCACTCACTCACTCACTCACTCACTCACTCACTCACTCACTCACTCACTGACTGACTGACTGACTGACTGACTGACTGACTGACTGACTGACTGACTGACTGACTGACTGACTGACTGACTGACTGACTGACTGACTGACTGACTGACTGACTGACTGACTGACTGACTGACTGACTGACTGACTGACTGACTGACTGACTGACTGACTGACTGACTGACTGACTGACTGACTGACTGACTGACTGACTGACTGACTGACTGACTGACTGACTGACTGACTGACTGACTGACTGACTGACTGACTGACTGACTGACTGACTGACTGACTGACTGACTGACTGACTGACTGACTGACTGACTGACTGACTGACTGACTGACTGACTGACTGACTGACTGACTGACTGACTGACTGACTGACTGACTGACTGACTGACTGACTGACTGACTGACTGACTGACTGACTGACTGACTGACTGACTGACTGACTGACTGACTGACTGACTGACTGACTGACTGACTGACTGACTGACTGACTGACTGACTGACTGACTGACTGACTGACTGACTGACTGACTGACTGACTGACTGACTGACTGACTGACTGACTGACTGACTGACTGACTGACTGACTGACTGACTGACTGACTGACTGACTGACTGACTGACTGACTGACTGACTGACTGACTGACTGACTGACTGACTGACTGACTGACTGACTGACTGACTGACTGACTGACTGACTGACTGACTAACTGACTAACTAACTAACTAACTAACTAACTAACTAACTAACTAACTAACTAACTAACTAACTAACTAACTAACTAACTAACTAACTAACTAACTAACTAACTAACTAACTAACTAACTAACTAACTAACTAACTAACTAACTAACTCATATATAAGTAGATAAACATTGTTATCTGAAAAATGCGTGTGTTCTAATGCATTGGTTTGCCAGCATTTGCTTGAGTACGACCGTATAGCGATACATAAATAAAAAATGCACCCGAAACATTGACCATAGCACCGTAAAACACGGCATAGCATAACTCGGTTGAAGCCAAGTATGATATTCGTACAAAATGTATGCTAAATACATTGTTTTACATGGTCAACTGGGTGCGAGCCCGGCACATCACCTAACCAGCTACTTCAGGTTTGGGAGTCCAGTCAATCCCGCCGGTTCTGGATTCAGGCACGATGAAAGCTCCATTTCCGCTTCTAAGATTTGTTGTGACCCTAGTACCAGTGTCGCTCCTGCTTCATGTTTACCAGCTATTCTCTAGTTTTTGTTTTGCTTGCTAGGCGACCCATTTCCTTATATGATATTGATACCTATTTCCTTAAATATGTGACATACTATTGGCAATAAGCAGCATTGGGTATCGAAAAGAGCGGTACACGTTGCTTCTCTTCAGTCTTATTTTTTTGCCGTAGTATTGCCAAAAAGTTCGCCCTCCCCCCAACTTCAAAGTAGTTCCCACGCCCCTGCCATCATACAATATGCATGCAGCAGGCCGGTGCCAGGGGTGTGGTTTCCTATATCTTTGTGGGTGCCAGGGCACCCACAAAGTTGAAATGGGCACCCACAATATAGTCCTTCGGCACCCACTATCAACAACATATTAAAAAATACATAGAATAAATAACTTAAATATTTTTTAAGGTCAGGATTTCGCTGAACGTCAGCCAGTGGCGCACGCAGGGGGGGGGGTCAAAGGGGTCAGCTGACCCCCGAAATTTATGAGGGGGGACCGCTTCAATAGGACCCGTATTCTGGCCCATACCTGGCAGGGGCCCGGTCTTGGTAAGGCCTGATCGAGGCAGGGGCCCGGTACTGGCAAAGGCGTGGTATGGGGCCCGGTCAGGGCGAGGGTCCGGTCCTTGCATATTCTTGATGCAGGCCCGTTTCTAGTAGGGGCCCGGTCTTGGTCAGGTCCGATCGAGACAGGGGCCCGGTGCTGGCTAAGGCGTGATATGGGGCCAGGTCAGGACGAGGGCCCGGACACAACAGGGACTGCTCCTTGCAAATTATTTGATACGGGCCCTTGCCTGATAGGGCCCCGTTCTTGGTAGGGGGCCCGTTCCTGGTAAGGGCCCGTTCCTGGTAGGGGCCCGATGGAGACAAGGCCCCGGCGCTGACAGAGCCGTGATATGGGGCCAGGTCAGGTCGGGGGCCCGGTAACAACAGGGTCCGGTCCTTGCAGATTATTGATACGGGCCCGTTCCTGGTAGGGGCCCGGTTTGGTCAGGACCGATCGAGGCAGGAGCCCGGTGCTAGCAAAGGCGTGATATGGAGCCCGGTCAGGACGAGGGCCCCGTCCGCCGTCACAACAGGGTCCGGTCCTTGCAAATTCTTGATACGGTCACGTTCTGGTGACACGGGCCCGTTCCTGGTAGGGGACCGGTCTTGATCAGGCCCGATCGAGGCATGAGGGGCCCGGTGCTGGCAAAGACGTGATATGGGGCCCAGTCAAAACGAAGGCCCGATCACAACAGGGTCCGGTCCTTGCATTTCCTTGATACGGGCCCGTTTCTGGTAGGAGTCCGGTCTTGGTCAGGTCCGATCGAGGCAGGGGCCCGGTGCTGGCAAAGGCGTGATGTGAGGCCCGGTCACAACAGGGCCCGCTCCTTGCATTTGTTTTATACGGGCCCGTTACTGGTAGGGGTACGTTCCTAGTAAGGGCCCGATCAAGGCTGGCAGAGACGTGATATGGGGCCCGGTCAGGTATAGTCTCTGGCCAAAACTAGTGGCTAGAGCAAACATGAACTAAATTTATCCCTTTACAACTGAGAAATATGCGTTCTTGTTTTTTCCCCATTGGGTTACATTCAACAGGTCACGATTATGACTTAACCTCAGGTCACCAATATAGAAAATCCGAGATATTGTAGTCCCTAATGACCTCATGACGTGCCATGAGCTTAATGTCGCTCGATTAACCACTGTGCCGGTGGTACTACCTATAAGTTGTTTGGTGGTCATGTCGTTTGACCTGACCTGGTGACCTGACCTGACCTGGCCGGGACCCATTTTTTTTTGCCAAAACGTGGCTTAGCTATTCATTTAAAATCGTCTTCATTCGTTTTCTGCGCACCGCGTTTTCTGATTATGGCGGGAAAACCATGGGGAACGCCCCCGCCCCCGAGCGCCTCCAGGGTAACTCCTATTCCGTTCGCGAACGTAGCCTAGCGTAGTTTATACGGGACTTCGACGTCCAAATTCTGGGACTTTTAAACCTGTGAGAGGACATGCATCTGGGAAGTTTGAAAGGAAAAAAACATAATTTAGCACAATTTCCAAAATGGACTCACTTTCCGAAGGGATAATTAATTCATGCCTAGAGAATATAAAGTCCCGTGTAAACGCGGTTTCTATCTACGCCACAATTTGCGCAAGAGCATCTCACACATAGGGCGTAGCCAAATAATATTGTAACGCTCAACTTCACTGATGAAATAAAATGCTTCGCTATTTGGCACATTCCACGACCAAACGACCAGTGCCTGACACCAGACCATTTTTTATTTTCATCAAAATGGGTGTATAGGGTAATCTTATGCGTAGAAAACTACTGCCACAATCCTAGACCTCTCAGGTCACGTGTTTTCAAGTTATCGCCTCAGGCATGTTTGAAAGTTATTTATTTATTTATTTATTTATTGCGTTTCTTAGTGGCATCCAATGTAACACTGGCTATTAGACCACAGCGTCATACATGCGCATCTGCCATAATGTAAAAGCATACACATAAGAGTGGATAAAAACGATGATGACATGAGAGTGATACAAGCATATAAACACATTAAAAGACGCCATGCGATAAACTATAAATGCTAAAATAACCTAAAATCTGACGAGGAGCGAGCTACACAGTAAGACTACCCTTCACGCTCTTCTTAAAAGACCGCACACGGCTATTGCCACGAACATCACAGTTGAGCTCGTTCCACTTCCGCACAGAACGCACGGGCACGGTCATCTTTGTCGACTCAAGTCTACATCGAGATGTTTCAAGCAGACCGGCAGATGTTGAGCGCGTGACACGTTCGGACACATCGGCACGATACGATACAAGTGCTTTGAGACGCTCGGGCCCATCATGCTGGTGTATGATCGAGTGCATGAGGACGCAGTCTCTGTACTCGATCAGTGCGTTAAATGGCATCCACCCTAATGCCCTACGTGATGCAGTGATGTGTTCATGTCGGCGCTTTTTGGTGACAATGCGGGTGGCGAAATTAATGACTTTGTCAATCCGGTGACGCTGTTGCTGTGTAGGTGGTGCCCAGGCCGGTAGACAATATGTGATGTGTGGGAAGACGAGTGCCTGAATGAGATGTGTTAGTGTATTCTGCGGGAGAGTGTCTCTGAGCTTGCTGATGGTGATGAGACTACCGTAGCAGCGCCCCGTCACGTTGCCGACCTGCTGCTGCATGTTCAGCTCTGGATCCAAAACTACGCCAAGAATTTTGATTTTGGGTGCAGGTTTTAGTTCTGCGCCATCAAAGCTAACTTTGAAGTCCGAGGTTTTTTTGAGTGATGACGCAGTTCCGAAAAGTATCAGCTCGGTTTTAGCGGGGTTTACTTTAAGACCACTGCTTCTGAACCATGCGGACAGAGCAGCGAGGTCGGCCTCCACGGCGAGACGCAGCCCGGTTAGGTCGGCTGACGTAGGTGGCGCGGCATGAATGAGTTGTGAGTCGTCAGCGTATGAGATGACAGATGCGCGACTGGGCAGATGACATGACAGGTCGTTGGTGAAGATGTTGAACATGATGGGTCCGAGTATGCTTCCCTGAATCACGCCATGGTTTACATCAGTGGTTGCGCCGCTCCCTACTGACTGGGTACGGTTCGAAAAATAGTCAAGAAACCAGTGCGATGAAATACCATACCAGCCCAGCCTGATGAATAACAGGTTGCGGTCCACACAATCGAAGGCTTTAGACAAGTCACATGACGTCAGGCATGCTACACGCCCCGCGTCTCTGTGGGTTGCTATCGTGCTGACCAGGTCAACGACGGCGCTCTCAGTGGAACGGTTGGGGCGATACGCATACTGAGTGGGTGACATGAGGCGATTTATAGACAAATATTCCGTCAGCTGAATACTAATTACTTTCTCCGTAATTTTAGCTGGCACACTGAGGACACTGATGGGTCTAAAACTCGCAGGCTGTGATCTGTCACCAGATTTAAAAATCGGTACCACTTTGGCGTGCTTCCACAGGGATGGCACCTTCCCGGTGATGATGGAGGCGTTGACGATGCGCAGCAGGTGCGGGCCCACCGCCGCGAAGCAGCGCCTGAGCAGCTGCAGAGACACGCCGTCGCTGCCGACCGCTCTGGAGCCGCTCATCCGCCTCAGGGCGCAGCTGAGCTCCGGCAGCGTGGCCGGCCGGACGGTGAACGCCGCGCCGCACACGGTGGGCGGGCGGGGCAGCGGCGGCGGCCCGTCTCGGCGCTCCGCCAGCTCCTCGGCGATCCGGGTTCCCACCTCGGCGAAGTAGGTGTTGAAGCGGTCGGCCGCCGCAGCGTCCGGCACGTCACCTGGGCCCGTGGACTTCCCTGGCCCCAGCGCGTGCTTCCGAAGCTCGGACCACATCTCCTTCATGCTGGATGGTGCAGAGAAGAAGTCCGCGCGGGCGGCGGCCAGCCGACGTCTAAACTCTCTCCTCAGCGAGGTGTACCGCCGCTCGCTCTCCGCACCGCCCCGGGCGTCTCTGCTGCGTCTCGCGGCGTCCCTCTGATGTTGCAGCTCGGTCAGATCGTCATCGAGCGTGAGCCAGGGCCGGTCCGGGTGCCGCAGTCTGACACGCTTCAGAGGACAGTGCCGGTCCACCGCTGCGTCCCAGTTCACTGAGCAAGGCTCATAACGTGCCCAATTTCCCAATTTGATGAGCTGTAACTCGTACACTATTGAATGCAGTTTCAAACAACTGTATATTGTTAAAATAACAAAGATATGGCAAATATTTTGGCTATCTCATTTTTTTCTTTAAAAATTTATTTTGTGACGTCATGATTTTGTGATCTATTTTTGGGTCATTTTTGGTTACTCCTAGCGCCCTGAAAGTCGAAAATATTTTGACGTCAAAAACATCTATGATCAAGTAGCTTTCAATAAAAAATGGATGTGGTTCTTTTTATAAATATTTTATTTATTATTTCAAAGATCATAATTGCATGATAATTGGGAGCAGATTCCACCCTCTGCCCTAAATATGCATCCTAGAGACTCAGGATTAGTTGTAAACGATTCGCCGTGGTTTTAACTACATTATTTGCACTATTAAAAGTTAAAAATATTCCCAGGGGCGTAGGCAGAACACCGAAAAAGGGGTGACAATTTGAGTGTACGCGTGTAGAGGTTTTAACCTCTACAACCTGGATGACTTTCAATAAAATGGCTTACAATTGTCCAGAACCATGTCTTCGATGATGGGCCCAAATGTTTTCATTTTTTTGGCAAAAAGAAACATGAAACTTTATTTCCAAGTTGTTTTCTTCTTCAAATTTCCAAGACGAAATGAGTACTGAACAACCAATTAACAATTTTAAATATCAAATTCATCAAATAATCATTCAATTTCAACAGAACCATCAACAAATGCCCAAAACCATGCCGCCATTGTGGCATGTCACAAGATTGTGCCGTGCTTTTGGGCATATTTTTCATATTTCTGGAGACATTCCAAAGTTGATCCGATGAATTTGGGTTAGAAATAATGTATTTTTTTCAGGATTAAATACAAATTAAATACACATTAAATACAAATTAAATAAAGAAAAAAAAAATGCTTGGAAATTATTTTCGATTTTTTTGTTTGGTGAAAACTTATCCAACAAAAATCATGACAATATTGAAGTTCAGCATCATCGAAAACATGGCTATGGACAATTTTAAGACATTTTCTGGAAAGTCATCCAAGTTATAGCGGTTCAAACCTCTCCACACGTTCACTCAAATTATCACCCCTTTTTTGGTCTCTTGCCTACGCCCCTGGGAATATTTTTTGACTTTTAACCCTCCCTCGCCCTGCGGGAGCTTTTTTCACCTTCGCCCTACGGGGGGGGGCCTGACAGCCCCCCTGTTAACTTCTAAACCAAGCAACTTAGAGCAATGCGGTAAGAACCAGCATGTTGCCTGTCATGAGAGGAATATAACAGTATGCGATTTTTATGTTTCAGGTCAACGGGTGACCTTCCAGGTCAAGTGAATGACCTCGGATTTACCACGTCCAGAACAGCGATTTTGCTCTTCAGAAAACCTCAAAATTAGAATTTGATAAATGTAAATAAAAAGGCATGTTCCTAGACCATTTTTTGGCTCAGAAATACAAAAAAGGTAATTATTTGTTCGTATCTTGTCAAAAAAAAGTTAAAAAATAGCTATTAAAAAAATGAAGTCATCAGTTTCTTACACTTAGAGAGCCATCACTCAGTCAAAAATTAAGATATTGCTTTAAAATTTGGTATGGGTATTTTCCATACTCAGTTCTCTCACATATATTCCGGTTTTCTAATATCTTTTGAAAATTTTGATTTTGTGGGGATTTTTCCAAAACAAATCAGTTTTTTTAAATTTTAGGGGTCAAACACCCAAAATTTTGCAAACTGAGATGGCCATTTTAAAGAAAATGCCATTTTGTATCTTTGGTGAAGTGCGTTTGTAATTTGCTTTAAAACTCTGTTTTCTACGATTTTTCAAATATTTCTCATTTTTTACCAACATGACGTCATCAAAACATGATTTTCTCCCAAACTACTCAACGAATTAGAAAAAAAACGTTACAGCCTACGTATAATTGTTGTAAACTCAGCTACCAAAAATGTCAGCAAGATGCATCTCATATGTAAAAAGTTATTCAAGAAAAACCTCAGGGGGGCCTGTCAGGCCCCCTGTAGGGCGAGCGTTAATAGTACAAATAATGTAGTTAAAACCACGGCGATTCGTTTGCGACTAGCCCTGAGTTTCTAGGATGTATATTCAGGACAGGAAGCAGAATCTTCCCCCAACTATCATGCAATTATAATCTTTGAAATTATCAATACAATATTTATAAAAAGAGCCACATCCATTTTGTTTACCGAAAGCTAATTGATCAAAGGTATTGTTGACGTCAAAATATTTTCGATTTTCAAGGCGCTAGGAGTAACCAAAAATGACCCAAAAATAGATCACAAAATCAAGACGTCACAAAATAAAATTTTGCAAAAATGAGATAGTCAAAATATTTTGCATATCTTTGTCATTTTAACAATATATAGTTGTTTGGAACTGCAATCAATAGTGTAAGAGTTACAGCTCATCAAAGTTAGCCTTGCTCAGTGAACTTTCGAAAATGCCTAAGCCGATAACTTGAAAACACGTGGCCTGAGAGGTCTAGGGTTGTGGCAGTCGTTTTCTACGCATAAGATTACCCTATACACCCATTTTCATAAAATCAAAAATGGTCGGGTGTCAAATTGGGGGAAAATTTGTCGTTTTGTCGTGGAGTGCCCCACATGTTACGTTTCATCGTCAATACTAGAGATGTAGGTACATACCTAGGGCAAATTTGGGATAGGTAGGTTTGGGCCCTCGATTTGTAATAGGCCCTTGTCAGGGGCCTGTACAAATTTGCATGGGTCCAGTCGTCGCTCCAGGGGCCCTGGTCGTTCATCCATGAATCCCAGGTGGGCCTTGCAAGGGCCCCGGTCGACCCTCTAGGTGCTCCGGTCGATCCTCGGGGATCCCAGCCGACCTTCCAGGATCCCCGGCCGACCCTCCAATTGATTAGTTACCCCTGTTATCACATGATGTTCGAAATAGGGACCTTCGGGCCAAATTTCCAAAGTGGCACATACGGCCAAAGGGACACGTACGGACCTTCAGGGCCTCAAGGGAGGGGGGGGGGGGGCAATTGCCCCGTCCCCCTCCCCCTTGTGTACGCCTATGGTCTGAAACGTCTTTGTCCGGCTTCGTCGTCAATTGTCCATTCTGGCTTATCTGAGTAAACAATGCAAACAGTTATAGGTAACATTGTATTTATATCGTATATATGCCTCAATGTCAAATGAGCATGGAACCAAGCGTAGCCGGAATACATTCAATTCTGAAAATATATTACTTATGCTTATTGGTTTAACTAAATCATACATCGTTCTCGCTATCATCCGCCAGCACCATTCATCATTTACTCCATCCCCTCCCCTTCTGAACCAAAACACACACCTCCTCGCCGACTACCCTAATAGTTAGCTACCAATTCATTCAGTTAATGTGACTCAAATGACCTCAGTGTGCACGCGCAGAACGTCATCAAAAACGTCACGCACACAAATCACGGACATCCACGATACTGGAAGGTACGTGACACGCGTACACGGTGCGCTCGTTAAGTCGGGCGCTGTGCGCAGCGCTTACAATTACGGTGGGCGTTCCAGCCTCAGGGGACTGGCGGCGGCACCACTCTTTGGTCTGTTAGCATCTGTAGGTGTGACTGTGCGCTCACCCATACTGCGTGGTGAAGTCAGGTGAACCTAATGCAACTACGCACGAATCAATCACTTCGCGAACGCTGGAAAACCATGACATGACGTTACACCTGAATGGAAAAACGCACTCATTATCCATAAGAGTCGCACGAAACACACACTCGACAATCTCTCTCGCAGCGGCTTTCAGTTCTGCTCTTCCAGTCTTCACGTGTGCCCGCTCCCCGTCTGTCTGGGCAGCTGTCAGCCGTGACGTCACGAGCTGTGACGTCACGCTGAGACGGATGGAGCTCTGTACCGAGACGGACAGGTGGCCGACTTCCGGTGAAGTCGTGACATCACACGACGCTGCCGGGCGGCCGGGTAGCTACAAAGCGGTCCGAGGACCGGCAGACCGGCAGTCAAACCAGCAGACCGGCAGTCAAACCAGCAGCGCCGCTCACCGGGCGGCCAGCGCGGTCAGCAGACCGGCGGCCAGTGTCAGCGCCCCCGCGGCTACCTCCCCGGCTCCCGCCTTCTGCCGCTGCGCCTGCGCCAGGTCATCAATTGCGTTGCTCGATAGCCAGACAGAGGTGGTGGTCTCGGGGTGGAACCAGCCCTGGTATGGCGTAGTGGTGCCGCGGGGCGAGGCGGGCGGCGCGGGCGTCACCGCCGGCCGGGGACGCGGCGCCGGCCGCTGCTCCGGCCGATGCTCCGGCCGGTGCTCCGCCCCGGCCCGGTGCTCCGGCCGCAGCTCCGGCTCCGGCTGCGGCTCCGGCTGCGATTCCGGCCGGCGGTCGTAGTCGGGCCGACGCTCGTCGAGCCGTGTCTGCCGCGCCCCGGCGCAGTGGCGCGAGCTGAACCTGCAGCGGGGAGGTATCCGGGGTCACGGCCGGTGCGCCACGCCATTGTGTCTGTGCGGCGGTGACGGCGCGGCGGCGGCGGCGGCGGCGCTCGGTGCGCAGAGGGCACCAGACCGATACAGTATTCCACTGTATCGGTCTGGTGCCCTGTCCCCGACCCCCCGCTACCGTACCCCCGCCCGCCACCGCAGCGCCTCAGTTAATTAATTTCAGTTTTCTGCTAAATATCAGCTTAAGCGATGAAGTGTTAAGGTCTAAAAAAGGCGTACACAACATGGCAGTGTCCTACTTGTGCTAATGCAGGAAACGCGCTTCTGGCGAACTGTAGAACATCTCAAAACACGGAGAAACACCACTGTTAAGCCAACATTTCGTCTTACCTAACGACACGATTAATTTGAAAACGTTCATAATCATACGGTTGGATACATACCTATTTTGTATTCAACATTTAAACAGCAATTTTATGTTTAGCCCTTTTACAGACACAAACACACATTTTTGAAGAAGAAGAGCAACTAAAAAACACTTTAAGTTGAATAATAAATCATAGGTAACAGCCCTGGCCCTTTCATAAAGGATATTGGCTCAGTTGATTCGGACTCGGTCAGTTTCGTTTACTTACACGTAGCTGCGGCACTTCTCGTCGAACACGTGCAGTCCATTGTCGAGGAACTCCTTGACGAACTCCTGGATGGAGGAGCCGCGCGGAGTGCTGGCACACGATCCCTGTTCCGCCATACAGTCACGGAACTTCCGGTGGAGGCTGCGGCAGGACAGAGACACAGTCAGACGGGCGGGCAGCTGCCGGTGCAGGCTGCGGCAGGACAGAGACACAGTCAGACGGGCGGGCAGCTGCCGGTGGAGGCTGCGGCAGGACAGAGACACAGTCAGACGGGCGGGCAGCTGCCGGTGCAGGCTGCGGCAGGACAGAGACACAGTCAGACGGGCGGGCAGCTGCCGGTGCAGGCTGCGGCAGGACAGAGACACAGTCAGACGGGCGGGCAGCTGCCGGTGCAGGCTGCGGCAGGACAGAGACACAGTCAGACGGGCGGGCAGCTGCCGGTGCAGGCTGCGGCAGGACAGAGACACAGTCAGACGGGCGGGCAGCTGCCGGTGCAGGCTGCGGCAGGACAGAGACACAGTCAGACGGGCGGGCAGCTGCCGGTGCAGGCTGCGGCAGGACAGAGACACAGTCAGACGGGCGGGCAGCTGCCGGTGCAGGCTGCGGCAGGACAGAGACACAGTCAGACGGGCGGGCAGCTGCCGGTGGAGGCTGCGGCAGGACAGAGACACAGTCAGACGGGCGGGCAGCTGCCGGTGGAGGCTGCGGCAGGACAGAGACACAGTCAGACGGGCGGGCAGCTGCCGGTACAGGCTGCGGCAGGACAGAGACACAGTCAGACGGGCGGGCAGCTGCCGGTGCAGGCTGCGGCAGGACAGAGACACAGTCAGACGGGCGGGCAGCTGCCGGTGCAGGCTGCGGCAGGACAGAGACACAGTCAGACGGGCGGGCAGCTGCCGGTGCAGGCTGCGGCAGGACAGAGACACAGTCAGACGGGCGGGCAGCTGCCGGTGCAGGCTGCGGCAGGACAGAGACACAGTCAGACGGGCGGGCAGCTGCCGGTGCAGGCTGCGGCAGGACAGAGACACAGTCAGACGGGCGGGCAGCTGCCGGTGCAGGCTGCGGCAGGACAGAGACACAGTCAGACGGGCGGGCAGCTGCCGGTGCAGGCTGCGGCAGGACAGAGACACAGTCAGACGGGCGGGCAGCTACCGGTGCAGGCTGCGGCAGGACAGAGACACAGTCAGACGGGCGGGCAGCTGCCGGTGCAGGCTGCGGCAGGACAGAGACACAGTCAGACGGGCGGGCAGCTGCCGGTGCAGGCTGCGGCAGGACAGAGACACAGTCAGACGGGCGGGCAGCTGCCGGCGCAGGCTGCGGCAGGACAGAGACACAGTCAGATGGGCGGACAGCTGTCGGTGCAAGTGCAGCCTGCAGACGGTTAGCCGTCGGGGCAGGTGCAGATGCAAGTACAGTTTTAGCTGCTTGGCGGGGCAGTGGCCACAGCAGGTTGACACGAGAATGGCATGGGATGTAAACAGCCAATCGCCAGACACCGATATTATCTTCGATCAGTGGAAATGACAACTATGGTATACAACAGGGAGTTGGTTCAGGGACCACAAGTTTCTCAAATCAAACAATGGGGAAGTGGTCGATATGTGCGGGCTGTATCCCATGTACTCGATGTTAACCACAGGCCTGCTGCTGCTGTCACATGTACCTGCTGCTGCTGTGCACCAGCGAAACGCATGCAGTTATCGCAATTTCGTGATGATGATAACCTTGACAAACACAATCCAGCCAGCTGCCCTATTCATTTCCGGACGGTGTCCTTGGCCACAGGATAATAATGGCCAGTATGGCACACAGGGCCGGTAGCTAATCAGTGTAGCTTAGCTCCACCCGCTCATAAGACATGTCCGTATGGTCTGCAGTGTGGAACTTCGGTGGAGCCGTAAAAAATGCGGTCAAATTCCTCACTTAATCATAGAAGATTAGTTCCACTGACGAAATGTGTTATGTAAAGCGCTTTGCGTCGCTAAGTGAATAATGCATCGTTCATCAGCTCAAAATCTGCTCATCATTACCGCGTTCACACGTGAAATGTCCGGAGATGTGCAGCCTGACAAATTGCAGTTGCTAGTGCACTTAACAGCACTAAACGGAAAAATGTGTCTCACCATGTCTCACCATGCGAAAGTGTCTCACCATGTCTCACCATGTGAAAGTGTCTCACCATGTGTATAGTATGTATGAGCAGTGCGACGGATAATGTAGTGTGCAGGCAGCAGTGTCTCGGAATTTGTTCTGTTTTAGAAATTCAGTCCAGCCCTTTTGTTAGGATGGGTTTCTGGATGGGATCAGAGGCCTCCGCCAAACCCATCTTGTCGTGTGGACCACACCATGCCATAACCTCCACCATCTAAGTCTCGGCACTGTCCTCTTCTCCCAATGGCCTCCTCCGACCGCTGCCGCTGCCACAGACCACAGGCCATCCCAGTCAAGGGCAAATGTTCTGCACAGGTCGGGATGCGAACCTTTTTCGACTCGAACATCCCGCTTTATCAGAGCGGGACAAATTTGGTCGAACTAGCTGAGCTATTTGGAAAGACGCTGAGCTAAGCGGGAGGACATAGCTTGTTATGTGTTCGGAGTATTACCTTGGATAATGTCATGTAAATGGAGCAATACCATGACAATGCAATTAGCCCCAAACGGTACGGCGATTGTCACCTCATGGATCGGCGCGGGCATGTGTGCGGAGCAGCAGTCCATGTACAGTGTACACATACCGATACCTGGGGCGCAGCAGGGGGTCACGCCGGCCGTTATCCGGAGCAGCCCGAGGTCAGGCGACCGCAGGGTACGTCACGCTCTACACGTCACCGCCGCGCCACGTACGTCGCAGCGCGGCGCCGCGTCACGGCCGCTGGGGCCGAGTGACCCTCTCCACGCGCCAGTCAGACCTCTAGGCCTCTAGGGGACCTCTCATATGTGTAGGGGACCTCTAACGGGCCCCTGAACTGCCCCGACGCTGAGTGCCGACTGAAGTGTCTGTCAGCGCGGGGTGCGCGGGGTGTGCGGTGGTGCGCCCTGTGTCGGCAGTCAGTGCATGTCACTGCCGCCGGTAGCCGCTGACGGGTACGAATTGAAGCCGTTTGAGCCACCAAGGCCGACGGGGAAGAAGACGAGGACAGATTGGTGAGCAGCTGCCCGGTTATTGGTACCGGCGGCTGCTGCTGCGGCGGCGGCGGCGCGGTGGTGGTGGGGTAACGGCGGCGGCGGTGCGGTGGTGGTGGTGGTGGTGGTGGTGGTGGTGGTGGTGGTGGTGGGGTAACGGTTGTTGCCGAGTCGTTGGCAGCTGGGCCCGCGGACCTGAACGGTCACAGCGGTCAGCGGTCAGCGGCCACAGTCACAGTCACAGTCACAGTCACAGTCACAGTCACAGTCACAATCACAGTCACAGTCACAGTCACTGGCGGCGGCGGCGGCGGCGGCGGCGGCGGCGGCTGGCTAGGAGGTATGCACGGGTCGGCCGGCCGTCACTTCGAGCAGCGTACTGTCTGAGCCAGCCGTCCAGGGTTAATGGCACGTCGCGTACTGTCTGAGCCAGCCGTCCAGCCGGTATATGGCACGTCGCGTACTGTCTGAGCCAGCCGTCCAGGGTTAATGGCACGTCGCGTACTGTCTGAGCCAGCCGTCCAGCCGGTATATGGCACGTCGCGTACTGTCTGAGCCAGCTGTCCAGGGTTAATGGCACGTCGCGTACTGTCTGAGCCAGCCGTCCAGCCGGTATATGGCACGTCGCGTACTGTCTGAGCCAGCCGTCCAGGGTTAATGGCACGTCGCGTTAATGGCACGTCGCGTACTGTCTGAGCCAGCCGTCCAGCCGGTATATGGCACGTCGCGTACTGTCTGAGCCAGCCGTCCAGGGTTAATGGCACGTCGCGTACTGTCTGAGCCAGCCGCCCAGCCGATATATGGCACGTCGCGTACTGTCTGAGCCAGCCGTCCAGGGTTAATGGCACGTCGCGTACTGTCTGAGCCAGCCGCCCAGCCGATATATGGCACGTCGCGTACTGTCTGAGCCAGCCGCCCAGCCGATATATGGCACGTCGCGTACTGTCTGAGCCAGCCGTCCAGGGTTAATGGCACGTCGCGTACTGTCTGAGCCAGCCGCCCAGCCGATATATGGCACGTCGCGTACTGTCTGAGCCAGCCGTCCAGGGTTAATGGCACGTCGCGTACTGTCTGAGCCAGCCGTCCAGGGTTAATGGCACGTCGCGTACTGTCTGAGCCAGCCGCCCAGCCGATATATGGCACGTCGCGTACTGTCTGAGCCAGCCGTCCAGGGTTAATGGCACGTCGCGTACTGTCTGAGCCAGCCGCCCAGCCGATATATGGCACGTCGCGTACTGTCTGAGCCAGCCGTCCAGGGTTAATGGCACGTCGCGTACTGTCTGAGCCAGCCGTCCAGCCGATATATGGCACGTCGCGTACTGTCTGAGCCAGCCGTCCAGCCGGTATATGGCACGTCGCGTACTGTCTGAGCCAGCCGTCCAGGGTTAATGGCACGTCGCGTACTGTCTGAGCCAGCCGTCCAGCCGGTATATGGCACGTCGCGTACTGTCTGAGCCAGCCGCCCAGCCGATATATGGCACGTCGCGTACTGTCTGAGCCAGCCGTCCAGGGTTAATGGCACGTCGCGTACTGTCTGAACCAGCCGTCCAGGGTTAATGGCACGTCGCGTACTGTCTGAGCCAGCCGTCCAGGGTTAATGGCACGTCGCGTACTGTCTGAGCCAGCCGTCCAGCCGGTATATGGCACGTCGCGTACTGTCTGAGCCAGCCGTCCAGCCGGTATATGGCACGTCGCGTACTGTCTGAGCCAGCCGTCCAGGGTTAATGGCACGTCGCGTACTGTCTGAACCAGCCGTCCAGCCGATATATGGCACGTCGCGTACTGTCTGAGCCAGCCGTCCAGCCGGTATATGGCACGTCGCGTACTGTCTGAGCCAGCCGTCCAGGGTTAATGGCACGTCGCGTACTGTCTGAGCCAGCCGTCCAGCCGGTATATGGCACGTCGCGTACTGTCTGAGCCAGCCGTCCAGGGTTAATGGCACGTCGCGTACTGTCTGAGCCAGCCGTCCAGCCGGTATATGGCACGTCGCGTACTGTCTGAGCCAGCCGTCCAGGGTTAATGGCACGTCGCGTACTGTCTGAGCCAGCCGTCCAGCCGGTATATGGCACGTCGCGTACTGTCTGAGCCAGCCGTCCAGGGCTAATGGCACGTCGCGTACTGTCTGAGCCAGCCGTCCAGGGTTAATGGCACGTCGCGTACTGTCCGAGCCAGCCGTCCAGCCGGTATATGGCACGTCGCGTACTGTCTGAGCCAGCCGTCCAGGGTTAATGGCACGTCGCGTACTGTCTGAGCCAGCCGTGCAGCCGGTATATGGCACGTCGCGTACTGTCTGAGCCAGCCGTCCAGGGTTAATGGCACGTCGCGTACTGTCTGAGCCAGCCGCCCAGCCGGTATATGGCACGTCGCGTACTGTCTGAGCCAGCCGTCCAGGGTTAATGGCACGTCGCGTACTGTCTGAGCCAGCCGTCCAGCCGATATATGGCACGTCGCGTACTGTCTGAGCCAGCCGTCCAGCCGGTATATGGCACGTCGCGTACTGTCTGAGCCAGCCGTCCAGCCGGTATATGGCACGTCGCGTACTGTCTGAGCCAGCCGTCCAGCCGGTATATGGCACGTCGCGTACTGTCTGAGCCAGCCGTCCAGGGTTAATGGCACGTCGCGTACTGTCTGAGCCAGCCGCCCAGCCGGTATATGGCACGTCGCGTACTGTCTGAGCCAGCCGTCCAGGGTTAATGGCACGTCGCGTACTGTCTGAGCCAGCCGTCCAGCCGGTATATGGCACGTCGCGTACTGTCTGAGCCAGCCGTCCAGGGTTAATGGCACGTCGCGTACTGTCTGAGCCAGCCGTCCAGCCGGTATATGGCACGTCGCGTACTGTCTGAGCCAGCCGTCCAGGGTTAATGGCACGTCGCGTGCTGTCTGAGCCAGCCGTCCAGCCGGTATATGGCACGTCGCGTACTGTCTGAGCCAGCCGTCCAGCCGGTATATGGCACGTCGCGTACTGTCTGAGCCAGCCGTCCAGCCGGTATATGGCACGTCGCGTACTGTCTGAGCCAGCCGCCCAGCCGATATATGGCACGTCGCGTACTGTCTGAGCCAGCCGTCCAGGGTTAATGGCACGTCGCGTGCTGTCTGAGCCAGCCGTCCAGCCGGTATATGGCACGTCGCGTACTGTCTGAGCCAGCCGTCCAGCCGGTATATGGCACGTCGCGTACTGTCTGAGTCAGCCGTCCAGGGTTAATGGCACGTCGCGTACTGTCTGAGCCAGCCGTCCAGCCGGTATATGGCACGTCGCGTACTGTCTGAGCCAGCCGTCCAGCCGGTATATGGCACGTCGCGTACTGTCTGAGTCAGCCGTCCAGGGTTAATGGCACGTCGCGTACTGTCTGAGCCAGCCGTCCAGCCGGTATATGGCACGTCGCGTACTGTCTGAGCCAGCCGTCCAGCCGGTATATGGCACGTCGCGTACTGTCTGAGCCAGCCGTCCAGGGTTAATGGCACGTCGCGTACTGTCTGAGCCAGCCGTCCAGCCGATATATGGCACGTCGCGTACTGTCTGAGCCAGCCGTCCAGGGTTAATGGCACGTCGCGTACTGTCTGAGCCAGCCGTCCAGCCGGTATATGGCACGTCGCGTACTGTCTGAGCCAGCCGTCCAGCCGGTATATGGCACGTCGCGTACTGTCTGAGCCAGCCGTCCAGGGTTAATGGCACGTCGCGTACTGTCTGAGCCAGCCGTCCAGGGTTAATGGCACGTCGCGTACTGTCTGAGCCAGCCGTCCAGCCGGTATATGGCACGTCGCGTACTGTCTGAGCCAGCCGTCCAGCCGGTATATGGCACGTCGCGTACTGTCTGAGCCAGCCGTCCAGGGTTAATGGCACGTCGCGTACTGTCTGAGCCAGCCGTCCAGGGTTAATGGGACGTCACGGGGCCAGACCCACTGGCGGATCCAAAAACGTTCACAAAGTTGAAAAGTTGGCTTTGTGCCCAAATAACAGAAATTCAGAAAGTCTAGCAAAAAATGAAGAAGAAAAAAATGGTTCGTAGCAATGTGTTGCTAAGATTTCCCTTCAGATCAGTTTTCCCTTCAGATCAGTAAGATTTCCCTTCAGATCAGTAAGTGTGTCAATTTTCGGACGATTTCAGACATTAAGGGAGCATAGCCCAAATGCCCCCCCCCCCCACAGATGCACCCTTGACCGGATCTTAGATCACCCTGCGCGTCATATATCCGTATAGCGTATGGCCATACGCCATACGCTATACGGACAAATATGTGCAAACCAGCGGTCCGAGCCCACTAAGCGTTGGCGTGCATATGATAGTATGTTCCGGCGAGTAAATGGACATTGCAAGAACTTTTCACAAAAGCAGGTTTGGAAGGCATAGTATGTGGTTCACTGTTCAGCGAACCTAGTTTGATGTAATTTCCGGATATAAGAGAACGATTTGTGTACGTCATTCTCCCAAACTTTTAGGAAATATTGAACAAATTCTAAAAAAAGATTCACGACATTCTGCAAAGGAAGTTGGGCAATACACAAGACTCGTGCAACGGTGGTAAGGCAATGTGCATAGGAGCGTCTCAAATGTGCATCATTAAGTCAATGTTAAAGGTAGTAATGCTGGTAGTAATGCTACTGCCTTGGTGGTTGAAGTGGGGACTAGGGGTTCAAAGACATTCACGCACGCCCACGGAAGGGATCAAACCTGTGAGCGGAGTCAGAATCTGAGACCTAGGCCAGAGTCAGTGATTCGGTGAAGGGGCAGAGTCGGTGACTCGGTGAAGAGTCAGAGTCGGTGAATCGGTGAAGAGTCAGAGTCGGTGACTCGGTGACTCTGGACGTGTCACACCTGTCAGCGGTGTCTGTTGAGTGAGACTCATCAGCAGATCTGCTCGTCGGAGGATCCAGTGCCGTCGGTGACTCCCCGCGCCATGACTCACCAGCAGATCTGCTTGTCGGTGACTCCCCACGCCATGACTCACCAGCAGATCTGCTCGTCGGAGGACCGCGCCATGACTCACCAGCAGATCTGCTCGTCGGAGGAGGACCCAGTGCCGTCGGTGACTGCCCGCGCCATGTTGGAGTAGAACGTGCCGCACTTGGACGGCTCCATCGTCATCTTCTTAATGCACGGCGCATGACGAAGGTAATCTGCCGATGGGAGAACAAGGCGTGAAGAACATATTAAAGACGATACCAGGGAGGTAATCTGCTGATGGGAGAACAAGGCGTGAAGAACATATTAAACACGATACCAGGGAGGTAATCTGCCGATGGGAGAACAAAGCGTGAAGAACATATTAAACACGATACCAGGGAGGTAGTCTGCCGATGGGAGGACAAGGCGTGAAGAACATATTAAACACGATACCAGGGAGGTAATCTGCCGATGGGAGAACAAAGCGTGAAGAACATATTAAACACGATACCAGGGAGGTAGTCTGCCGATGGGAGAACAAGGCGTGAAGAACATATTAAACACGATACCAGGGAGGTAATCTGCCGATGGGAGAACAAGGCGTGAAGAACATATTAAACACGATACCAGGGAGGTAATCTGCCGATGGGAGAACAAGGCGTGAAGAACATATTAAACACGATACCAGGGAGGTAATCTGCCGATGGGAGGACAAGGCGTGAAGAACATATTAAACACGATACCAGGGAGGTAATCTGCCGATGGGAGAACAAGGCGTGAAGAACATATTAAAGACGATACCAGGGAGGTAACTTGGTGATAGAAGGAGTTAGAAAGACCTGAAGGTCCCGTCATATTGTACACCTGCCACAGTGATAAGGGTGAGACTGGAGTAGTGAAGACGGGCCGAGCGCCTCACAGCGTTGACGGTAACACAGGCACCTCTCAGCGCTGAGAGTAAAGAGGGATGCTGCTGCCTCTCAGCGCTGAGGGTGAGGAGGGATGCTGCTGCCTCTCAGCGCTGAGGGTAGGGAGGGATGCTGCTGCCTCCCAGTGTTGAGGGTAAAGAGGGATGCTGCTGCCTCTCAGCGCTGAGGGTGAGGAGGGATGCTGCTGCCTGCCAGTGTTGATGGTGAGACTGAGTGCCGGCCAGTGTTAGGAGTAAAGCCGGCACCTGCCAGTGTTGACGGTAAGGTGGGTGTGTCTGAGTGTGTCTCCCTCAGCGTTGACGAGATGCTAACTTCGCTGAGTGTCGACTGTCGGCTGGCAATTTGTGATGGCAGTTTGTGCTGCTCTGTTAACATTGTTCTGGCCTGCCGACCGTGGCGGCGGCGGCACGGGGCTGCACAACGCTGTAATCTTCAGCCCGGCCCGGCCCGGCCCGGCCCACCCCACCCCGGCCCAGCCCAGCCCGCCCCACCCCACCCCGGCCCGGCCCAGCCCAGCCCACCCCACCCCGGCCCGGCCCAGCCCAGCCCACCCAGCCCACCCAGCCCACCCAGCCCACCCAGCCCACCCAGCCCACCCAGCCCACCCAGCCCACCCAGCCCACCCAGCCCAGCCCAGCCCAGCCCACCCCGGCCCAGCCCAGCCCGCCCCACCCAACCCGGCCCAGCCCAGCCCGCCCCGCCCCACCCCACCCCGGCCCAGCCCAGCCCGCCCCACCCCACCCCACCCCGGCCCGGCCCAGCCCAGCCCACCCAGCCCACCCAGCCCACCCAGCCCACCCAGCCCACCCAGCCCAGCCCAGCCCAGCCCACCCCACTCCGGCCCAGCCCACCCAGCTCAGCCCAGCCCAGCCCAGCCCAGCCCAGCCCAGCCCAGCCCAGCCCAGCCCAGCCCAGCCCAGCCCAGCCCAGCCCAGCCCAGCCCAGCCCAGCCCAGCCCAGCCCAGCCCAGCCCAGCCCAGCCCAGCCCAGCCCAGCCCAGCCCAGCCCAGCCCAGCCCAGCCCGGCCCGGGCTCCGGCCCAGCCCGGCCCAGCCCGGCCCAGCCCGGCCCAGCCCGGCCCAGCCCGGCCCAGCCCGGCCCAGCCCGGCCCAGCCCGGCCCAGCCCGGCCCAGCCCGGCCCAGCCCGGCCCAGCCCGGCCCAGCCCGGCCCAGCCCGGCCCAGCCCGGCCCAGCCCGGCCCAGCCCGGCCCAGCCCGGCCCAGCCCGGCCCAGCCCGGCCCAGCCCGGCCCAGCCCGGCCCAGCCCGGCCCAGCCCGGCCCAGCCCGGCCCAGCCCAGCCCAGCCCGGCCCAGCCCGGCCCAGCCCGGCCCAGCCCGGCCCAGCCCGGCCCAGCCCGGCCCAGCCCGGCCCAGCCCGGCCCAGCCCGGCCCAGCCCGGCCCAGTCCGGCCCAGCCCGGCCCAGCCCGGCCCAGCCCGGCCCAGCCAAGCCCGGCCCAGCCCAGCCCGCCCCACCCAACCCCGGCCCAGCCCAGCCCAGCCAAACCATGTCACACCGTATGTCATACATCACAGAGCCGACTGTTTGGGGAAGGGACACGCCGTATATAATGCAGCAGAGGAGAGAACGTACTCCTGTGAACTTATGACACGGATTCGGATGCTGGTCCCGAACCGCCAGCCAGCACTTGTAGAATCAACCTCGCTATTACCTTCAGGCGAGCTTATAGCCATCATTTAGAGCTGCAGCTTATGACCATCATTTAGAGCTGCAGCATCGGCGCGACTTTGGGAGTTAGAATAGTCAGCGGAAGGTGGTCTCATAAATGGCTGTAATGGCATTGGCATGCTGGAAGCAGTCATGTAACCTAGAATAGAGCGCTTAAACACGACCAATTTACAACTACAAACTCTGAAAGCGCAAGTTGTACTCGCCCTAGTTCTGCCCATCAAAACGAATAACAGCGGGTCCGGTAAGCGAGAGCCGACCACGCTACACTAACTGATACACATGACTTGCAGAAATGGAGCAGTGGTGGCAACAGGAGTCCCTGGCGTAGCGTGAGTACACTAACTGATACACGACTCGCAGAAATGGCGCAGTGGTGGCAACAGGAGTCCCTGGCGTAGCGTGAGTACACTAACTGATACACATGCCCAGAGGCGTAGGAACCGGAGGGGGGGGCATGGCCCCCTCACTTTTCGGCCATTTTTGGGGGCTAAAATCTTGTATTTTGCTTAGTGCGAAAAGTTTTTGATGGCAAAAGGTTCGCCAAGACGAGAACAGCCCAAATCTGCAAATAAATATTCCATAGAGGGGTTGGGGTTCTCTCAAAATGAGATCAAAATTGCACTGCCCCTCCCCCCCCCCCCCCCCACACACACTTTTCGTGACATTCCTACGTCCCTGCACATGACCCGCAGCAATGGCGCAGTGGTGGCAACAGGAGTCCCTGACGTAGTGTGAGTACACTAATGGTACACACAGCTGGGGGTCACCGAGCATTGTTGAGTGTGTGTGTGGGGTTTGAGTGAAATGACGAAAAAATGTACCCGCAATTTGTTGTGTGTATTTAAGCCTTTGCAGCATTTTTTATGTGGATTTTCATGTTATAGTAGGCACTTGTTATTTAGCGCCGCCAAGCGGCGCGAATTGTTTTCCTTTTTTTCTGATAAAACCCAGAAATATAGACGGTGGGCCATGTAGAGAATAAGAAGCTAAAAATGCTATTAATTCAATTCAGCGTTACGAGGAACCGAATACGATGATGATGGCTTCGTTATGATGATGGTCACCGATGTAACGCCGCGAAGCGGCGTGAAAATTTTAATTTTAGGTCGTGTAAAACTAAATTTTAATATTGGAACCAGACCGTGAGTGACAAGCCTCAGATAACTATCCCTGGTTGTACATCTCTGGTTGTATGATGGAAAATATTGAAATGAAGGTAGTTTTTCATATACATTAGCCTCGGATAGTAATCACGATGACCGGTGGCAGTCAGCAATCAATAGTACATATGATAATAATAACTATATACATATGTACCGAACTGTAACAAACAACTGGTAACAGTGCAAATGGTTTAAAAGCAGCAAGGGCCAGAACGACTTTTCCGCGCATAAATGGTCCCTATGGATCTGGAGGAGCCATGGGGAGATGGCTTGGGGAGATGGTACTGGCCTGGTCCCCACTATTAGCTCTTCAGTCCAGCAAGTTGGGCACCGCTGGAGCAGCTTCCGGGTGCCGATGTCCGCGTCGTTTCGTTCGCGTCGCCTTTTTCGGAACTCGGCAGACTAGCTAAACATGTAACTCGCTTGAAAGTTAATATTTTATGAAGGGAGTGAGCCTTGGTGTAATTCACTTTCCCATTTTCCAAATTTGTATAAGCAAATGCAAAACTTTTGTCATGCCGCGAAGCGGTGCGAAATTTTCATTTTTGTACTGTGGATAGCTGGATTTTGACTGCTGCTAAGACAATTTTTACGATAAATTGTTAACTTTCCCCGCAAAAAGTGGGGATCAACAACCCCACCTTCTAAGAGTGGGGAGGTCCGGTCCCCCCGACACCCCCCCCCCCCCTGTCAGCTAAGCCCCTGGATACACATGACCCGCAGAAATGGGGCAGTGGTGGGGCAACGAGTCCCTGGCGGAGCGTGAGTTTTTATATGCTCCTAATGACATTGTGTCATTGTTTACATACGTGGCTGTTAAAGAACAATTCAGATTTTATCGGCTTAGAAATTATAATGAAAAATGTGAGATCTGTGAGATGTCTTCTTGTTAGCATTACGTACAAATTAATTATGCATCACTATTCATTCGTAAGGATTCTACGCCGCGCAGCTAACCTGAGGCAAACCTGAATTATGAAAAGGGCTAACCTGATTTATGAATAGGGCAAAATCGTCAAAACAAAGCTAAGCAAAATAGATATGTAGAGTAAAATAGTCATCGCCATTATCGTTGAGCTACAGTTTGCCAAATACAGGGGCGGATCCAGCCGCTCGGTTTGGGGGGGGATGTTTGGCCTTCAGCAAGCACGTAGCCAGGATTTTTTTTTATCAGGGGGGGGGGGGGGTGGCACGTCGGTGGTAGAAACAAATTTCGCTCCTCAGCCATTTATTGTTGACCCGTGAGAGGGGGGGGGGGGGGGGGGGTAGCGTCGGGTCGTCAGAGAATCTCATTTTATCCAGTGTAAATTTGTTTTGCTCAAGGGGGAGGGGGAATGGCCCCCTCCCCTTCCCCTCGACTACGTCCCTGACCTTCAGATACCCAAATGTCGTTGCATAGACTCATATTTTAAAACAAACTTAGTTTGAACAGCATGACTTCGAGAGACGATGACTGACAAGCACCTGTTTTGGAGACGTCCGTGTCATAACTGTACAACACAAACGGTAGGATGTAAAAAAACCTAAGCATATATACAATACTTTATCGACCTGAAATATGCTGACGCAAGTTCTAAAGATGATATTAAACGGACATCGAAATTAAAGTGTTATTTATCTACCCAAAGGTAGGAATGAGCCTGCTTCAAACGAGGACGTTTGGCATCTCCGTTTTCTTTTTGTCACAGCGCTTCGTGCACCGACTAGCGGCAAATGCGCGGAACGCTGGCCTGTTGTTTACCGGG
This sequence comes from Chirona hameri, assembly GCA_036785665.1. Lineage (NCBI taxonomy): Eukaryota > Metazoa > Arthropoda > Thecostraca > Balanomorpha > Balanidae > Chirona > Chirona hameri. The sequence goes on along the minus strand of JAXIVJ010010801.1, from coordinate 13,127 downwards.
TCAGGTTTGTAACCTAATTTCACTTATGTTACATAGGAATAGGATCATAAGACGACCAAATGAACCGTGTGCACAAATTTGGATAACCATAACGTGGTATAACATATCACCTCCAGGAAATACGGTTATACATTTAGCGTTCGAACGATCCTTTTCCTTTTTTATAAAATAATTGACGACCCACTTGGTCGCCAACTCTTATGGAGCGCCAGCGAACACATTGGTCATATTAGCGCCCAGGGGCCATAGTTCTACCGGGGTTCGAAACACAGGCTCCGAAACACGTGAGAGCCAGACGTCTTAACCACTCGGCTATTACGCCCCCTTAGCGTTCGTACGATAATTTAAAGTGCTTAGTCGCTAAACTATCCAAATACGACAGACTTGTAACACACACGGAGCTACGCTACCATCACGAATATGAGCCTCTCCGCGATCTGGATGTCACTTACTGCCACGTCGTCACCAAGAGTCGTAAGTGATTCAGATGCTCTAAGGTGGAAACGATGATCATTAGAACGTTAGCCCTTTAACAAAACTAAATATCTTACTGGACATATAAGGTAGGAATATCTTTATGAAAATACGAAATACAACCAGAGCTAAAACGTTATCTTCAGCGAAAGTATATATGAATGTATTTGTGTAAAATATTCAACGAAGCATTTTGCATGAAACTCTCCGTAGCCACAACTGGTACCACTGTCCCGGCTGGATGTGCTAAAATGGCTGAATGTGAATGCGCTTGAGGTTCCAATTTCACTATTTCCATATGTTTGGTGACGGTGGGCGTTAATCGGTAAACCGCACAAACAAGATGTATGCTGTTCCAGTGTCAGCTGGCAAGGATGTGATAGGGATCGTCTCAAGCAAATGTGGAAAAACGAGAAAGTGCACATTTCCAGATTTAATAAGATCAAATTATAACATCCGGTCATGCTGGTAGGGTACATACCCAGGACGACTTGGGATGAGAGGACGGAGCAGGTTGAAGGGCGTGGGTCACAAAATATCAGGGCAGGCTGCAGCTGCTCTGTGCCATTGCCGGCGGTCATGCACGTGTCCGCATACTGTGGAGAACCAAAGCGTTACGAATGAGGGATCACAAATTCATCCTTGGAGACGGCTCGTCAGCAGCCGTTTGATTATCCTACTGACAATGGTAAGACAAACCATTCTTGCGGAGTTGTAGGTTGTTATGATTGTGTACGCCACAGGCAAAACGTGCTCGTACTGAAAGGAAATCGCTATATATGGAAAGGATGGAAGGACAAGACAGTGTCAGATAGCAATACACGCCATAAGAGGAGTCGCGCCATGCGCGCTAAGTAACCTCAATCTTAGCGCGGATGGCGCGGAAGCGCGGCGCTCAGATCAATAGTCTATAGATCGTGAATGCTAATTTAAAAGTAGATGTTTCCTGTTTTTTTTTCTCTGCTTATTCTGCCGTTGCGTCGGGTCGATTAATCACTTGTTTATTGCAATTTGCAGCAGTGCATATCATATCGTTATAATTAAATGTTGCTAAAAACAGCTAAAATGCATTTAGAAAAGATACAAATGGTAACTTTTACTCCAACTTGGGGGGGGGGGAAACATACTTTTCCCCCAGATTTTCCGGGTTTTTTTTTGGGGGGGGGGCAATTGCATATTTTGCCCCCCCCCCCCCGGATCCGCCTATGGCCATATACGACGGCGCTGACCAAATATGTATCACTCGACGAGAAACGGGAATGGGGACTGACCTTCGCTGTAAGATGTGTATTATGTGTATTATTATATGTGTATTACATCACTGATCTACTTGAAATAATCGTGTGGCTTTTCACACTGACGAGTCACAACTTAAGACATGGCAATTCGAAAATGGGTGCAATACGTACAGGAACCTATCGGTACAATGGATAAAAAAATTACACAAATAATGCTAAACAAAGACTTTTAAAAATAAGAACACATTCGCATCGGTCTGAATCATCCTGTAGGCTCAGAACGACCTTTCAGAACGACCTTCTTCAGTGCGCGACGCGTACAAGTCCTCCCATCTGCGAGTACGTTCATGCCATTCACACACTTAACACCGCGGTAACATAGCCGCCGCCTGCCCGCCTCCGTCCGTATGCGCGGTAGCGAGAGCAGGTGTGCCGAGCGGGTGTCATGCCCGTGAATGTCACGCTGCCGCTGTCCTATGGTGCTGGCGATGTACGGTGGTGAACCGGTACGAATAGCGTGCAGGACAGCGCAAACAGAATGGTATTGAATGAGCTGCTGTGCTTTCAGCCACCGTAAATCACAGACCACATCAGAGATGTGATCCATTTTACGGCGGCCACTGACGACTCTCGCCGCAAAACTTTTTTTTTTGTGTACGCGGTGGGTTTGAGTTCGATTGCACGATCCGTAAATTGATATGCAATATCGAACTACTGAGATAGCCAGTCCTTGTACTATTTTGGATAGATATTGTCTCGGGATAGTGTGTTGTGCATGACTGAGGGCAATGAGAATTCCGGTACACTTACCCCGTACTGAGTCTATGTGGGATTCAAAGCTCAGATGCCTGTCCATTGTGACACCTAGATTTTTCAGCACTATGAGTCAACTACTGTAGAGCCACAAAATTGTATGGTGACAGCGGGTAACGTCCTCAGCATCTGCGGTGTTCCTAACACCATCATCTGTGTTTTACTGATGTTCAGTTTCATATTGTGCTGACTGAACCATTGTATTAGCGAGTTCAACTGTACTCGGAGTCTCGGCACAGAAGGTTGCTATGGGGACCTACCTTCGCTGTACTTGGAGTCTCCGCACATAAGGATGCTATGGGAACCTACCTTCGCTGTACTCGGGGTCTCGGCACAGAAGGTTGCTATGGGAACCTACCTTCGCTGTACTCAGAAGGTTGCTATGGGGACCCACCTTCGCTGTACTCGGGGTCTCGGCACAGAAGGTTGCTATGGGAACCTACCTTCGCTGTACTCAGAAGGTTGCTATGGGGACCTACCTTCGCTGTACTTGGAGTCTCGGCACATAAGGTTGCTATGGGAACCTACCTTCGCTGTACTCTGGGTCCTTGCACATGCGGAACACGTTTCTGACGGCCGTCTCCACGGCGCCGTTAAAGGCGTCCTTCTGTTCGTTGGTGTATTTCTTCGACACGTAGTTGTTTATGCAGTCCACGAATACCCGCCATTTCCTGAAACATACCGAGAACGAGCTCTTTACCCGCCATTTCCTGAAACATACCGAGAACGAGCTCTGTACCCGCCATTTCCTGAAACATACCGAGAACGAGCTCTTTACCCGCCATTTCCTGAAACATACCGAGAACGAGCTCTTTACCCGCCATTTCCTGAAACATACCGAGAACGAGCTCTTTACCCGCCATTTCCTGAAACATACCGAGAACGAGCTCTTTACCCGCCATTTCCTGAAACATACCGAGAACGAGCTCTTTACCCGCCATTTCCTGAAACATACCGAGAACGAGCTCTTTACCCGCCATTTCCTGAAACATACCGAGAACGAGCTCTTTACCCGCCATTTCTTGAAACATACCGAGAACGAGCTCTTTACCCGCCATTTCCTGAAACATACCGAGAACGAGCTCTTTACCCGCCATTTCCTGAAACATACCGAGAACGAGCTCTTTACTGATTCATGGTTACGAAGTCAGCGTTGTGCTCGTGAAATGTGTTTGGCTGGTGTTCTGAAATTGTCAGTACAGGGTTTTGCAAAAGCGAAACGGTGCAAGTATTTACAGCAGTCTAACAGCGCGATAACACTTATACAGCATGATATACACGAGCAAGGATCAGTGAATATACATGGGAAGAAAGTTACTGCAATTTCCCTTATCATTGGGGAAATTATATTTGCTAAATGAAAACTAGGCCTTAATTTGTGTGGCTAGCAGTAATGACTTGTGTACTTTGTTGTCCCGGGTAAGTCGGTCTTCTCTGCGTCATGCGCCGCTTGCGTCGGCGGCGTACTCACTCGCAAACGGTGCTCAGTTCGTCGCGGGTGGACGGCACCACCAGGTGGGTCTCGCTGAGCAGAGGCATGGCCAGCTGAATACACTTGTCCATCACCTCCTCAGCGTGGCCCGGGCCGGCCGCCACCAGCGCTGAAGAACAGACAATCACAGCGAGTCAGACGCCGGGCGAGCGAGAGGTGTGCGACGGTACAGCCTACCGTCTCAGGCGGTAACGCCGGTCCATTGCGCTCGACCGTTTCCAAGGCTCGGGATTACTTCGCCGTGCGCGGACAGACAGACAGACAGACAGACAGACAGACAGACAGGGAATCCTGGGTGTGTTGCCAGTTTCCATGCCACATACTGGGGAAGACACTGTTCTAGTCATCAGAGGCAGATCTAACTGGTTGGGGGGGGGGGGGGAGATTGGGATTTTGGCACACACAAAAACAAATATAAAAATCTGCAAAAAAAATTGACACATTTTCTTATTCTAAAGAATATTATTATCAAAGCAACTTTTAGCCACTTCAAACTAGACAAGTTTCACTTGCATCAATCGTTAATGCAAAGCCCAGAGGAATCGAAATTCGTTGAGTTCTTCATTTGAACAGGCTTCTGGGGATTTTCGCCAAACGAAAGCGATGCTATATGCTGCTCCGCTGCGTTAGGTATAAAGTCGAGGGTGCCACTCGCGTCCACCAGCCCCGATAAACCTCCCCTGCTCCCCGTATCGTTTCGATCTGATGAACCCCGTGACCACGGGAACGCACCCGTCCCACTCCGGCGACCGCCGCGCGCACTGACCGCGGCTACGCGCGTAAAAATCCGCGCCAAATCCGGAACCACAACCGGGTCAGCAGTGGCAGTGAGCCGGTGCCGGGCGTGACTAGTATGGGGCACACGTAGTACCCTCCGCAGTGTGGCGCGGACCGACCGGCCGGGCGATACCGGAGGGGACGGGGAGGGTGGGGAGGGGCCGCGATGGACGCCACGCCGGCTTCCGGTGAGCTACGCCCCCCCCCCCCCCCCTCCCCGGACCCGCCGCTCGGCACACCGCCCGGCACAGGGGCGTAACGCCCCCTGCTTTGTACACGTGCCAGGCGCCACGTGCTGTGTGACGCAGCTCTAAACACTGGCCAGCGAGAGGGATGAACGGTGGCTGGGCTGTGCGATCGGTTAACGCCCTCAGCCTGGTCCGAGGGCGTGGCTGTCCACTGTCAATATGCAAAGTGTCGATGTGCTTTGAATGGTGAGCCGCATGGCAAACGGCGCATCCTGGGCGTTTGTTCTGACTTCTGGCGTGTGTTTTGAAGCCAGGAAGTGCCGTTGCGGGATGCCAAATGAAATATATTGTGATCAATGAATGAGCAATACAAACTTTCCGGGCGGGCATTTAATTTGTCGTGGTAGCCACCGTTAATCTATCAAATAACCCGACAATATGCCGCAACGTTCAGTTTTACGAAACGTCGGTCTGCCGTCTAACTACTGTTCACATTGCGTGCAGATAATGACGGCTGCCAGACATCGGCTCCATGCCGACACAACGGAAAGGTAGCGTGATTACGCGATAATAAGAAAAGTTTGATTTGGGCCTACTCCTGGCGTGCTGCCAGCTGACAGACGCTGACAGATGTTTGGCGGCGTCTGATAAGCGCTGACGATTGCTAGTTTTCTGATACAGGCCCGTCCACCAATCATTGACAACTATACTGCAGTCTCAAAGCACTGTCAGGTCTCAGGTAATTGATTGCAACATAACTACGACCGTGCCTATATCCGGCGACGTGTGCTGTTCGTTCAGCATGCGCTGTTGTCCACTGTCCACTGTCCACTGTCCACTGTCCACTGTCCACTGTCCACTGTCCACTGTCCACTGTCCACTGTCCACTGTCCACTGTCCACTGTCCACTGTCCACTGTCCACTGTCCCCTGTCCCCTGTCCACTGTCCACTGTCCACTGTCCACTGTCCACTGTCCACTGTCCACTGTACACTGTCACTGTCCACTGTCCACTGTCCACTGTCCACTGTCCACTGTCCACTGTCCACTGTCCACTGTCCACTGTCCACTGTCCACTGTCCACTGTCCACTGTCCACTGTCCACTGTCCACTGTCCACTGTCCACTGTCCACTGTCCACTGTCCACTGTCCACTGTCCACTGTCCACTGTCCACTGTCCACTGTCCACTGTCCACTGTCCACTGTCCACTGTCCACTGTCCACTGTCCACTGTCCACTGTCCACTGTCCACTGTCCACTGTCCACTGTCCACTGTCCACTGTCCACTGTCCACTGTCCACTGTCCACTGTCCACTGTCCACTGTCCACTGTCCACTGTCCACTGTCCACTGTCCATTGTCCACTGTCCACTGTCCACTGTCCACTGTCCACTGTCCACTGTCCACTGTCCACTGTCCACTGTCCACTGTCCACTGCCCACTGTCCACTGTCCACTGTCCACTGTCCCACTGTCCACTGTCCACTGTCCACTTTCCACTGTCCACTGTCCACTGTCCACTGTCCACTGTCCCACTGTCCACTGTCCACTGTCCACTGTCCACTGTCCACTGTCCACTGTCCACTGTCCACTGTCCACTGCCCACTGTCCACTGTCCACTGTCCACTGTCCACTGTCCACTGTCCACTGTCCACTGTCCACTGTCCACTGTCCACTGTCCACTGTCCACTGTCCACTGTCCACTGTCCACTGTCCACTGTCCAACGGTCACGACACGGTCCAATGATTAGTGTCCAGTGTCCAGTGTCCAGTGTCCAGTGTCCAGTGCCCAGTGCCCAGTATCAGCAGTGTCCAGTGTCCAGTGTTCAGTGTTCAGTGTTCAGTGTTCAAGTGTTCAGTGTTCAGTGTTCAGGTGTCAGTGTTCAGTGTTCAGTGTTCAGTGTTCAGTGTTCAGTGTTCAGTGTTCAGTGTTCAGTGTTCAGTGTTCAGTGTTCAGTGTTCAGTGTTCAGTGTTCAGTGTTCAGTGTTCAGTGTTCAGTGTTCCAGTGTTCAGTGTTCAGTGTTCAGTGTTCAGTGTTCAGTGTTCAGTGTCCAGTGTCCATGTGTCCAGCTGTCCAGTGTCCAGTGTCCAGTGTCCAGTGTCCAGTGTCCAGTGTCCAGTGTCCAGTGTCCAGTGTCCAGTGTCAGTGTCCAGGTCCAGTGTCCAGTGTCCAGTGTCCAGTGTCCAGTGTCCAGTGTCCAGTGCCCGGTGGGAATGCACCCATCACATTAGGTCATTCCAGCCAGGACCTTTCAGACACCTGGCACCACGACGCCCCATTATACGCCGTAATAGCGCTCCATCCGATCGATCATCTCGTTAGACGACTTGCGCAGACTGTGCAGCAGCTGCGTGAGTCAAGCTCTAGCAGACGTGGCCGGAGGCAAACTAAAGGGACGACGGGGCCGGCTGACAGGCAAACTAAAGGACGACGGGGCCGGCTGACGGGCAAACTAAAGGACGACGGGGCCGGCTGGCAGGCAAACTAAAGGACGACGGGGCCGGCTGGCGGGCAAACTAAAGGACGACGGGCCAGCTGGCAGGCAAACTAAAGGACGACGGGGCCGGCTGGCGGGCAAACTAAAGGACGACGGGGCCGGCTGGCAGGCAAACTAAAGGACGGCACAGAATGGCCACAGCAACTATGGCAACTCATAGTCACGGGCCGGCTGTAACTGTGGGGATGTTACCTGGGGTGACACTCTGATGCCACTGCGGGACGGCGGCAGACTGCAGGGGTGTAGGTTCCTATTCAGTTGGGGGCTTCAGCCCCCCCCCACACTTTGACGAAGAAGCGGGTCAAATCCGGGGAGAAATCTGCATTTTGTGGATTTTGATGATACTTTAAGTGATTTGTTTCCAATTCAGCCCCCCCCCCCCCCCACACTTGTCTGGAGAAGCTACGCTCCTGCGGCAGAAGAAGCTACGCCCCAACTTGTCTGGAGATGCTACCCGCCCCAACTTGCGTATCCCCGCTCCACTCCGCACTAATGCCTAGTCCTCCACAGACCGAGTATACCCAAACCCCAGCAGACAACTGTTCAACATGCAAACCCCACGGTGAAAAGCAAGATGAGAAGAGGAGATGGAAAAAGCAAGAGAAGCTGGAGCACCGGTGCCACCATCTCCAGACAGACTGCGGCGAACCATCTGGGGCTGCTGCACCCGCTGCTAGAAGTTCCGACTCGTACGGTCCGAGTTCAGAATGCCGTTTCTCACTCACACGCCGGCTCCTTCGATGGACTCCGGGCCTTTCTAGTTAAAGCCTAAGAAACGTCTCAGATGTTTCTAGGTCGTTTTAGGGCGGTCACCCTGTCGCTTCCAGACCGACGAAGGCGGCATTCGAAGATGAAGACTATACTCCTACACCCCTGGTCCAAAAACGAAAGCATTGCGCTGCGATATAATTTAGACACGCAAGTGAGACATCACACCTCTACATTCACCAATGTGGTGTGGATGGCACTCGTCAGAAAGCTGAATGTAATGTATGAAATGAAGTGCTAATATATACCGTGACCGCGTATTCTACATTGCCACCATGTCAACAAATAAGCTGCACTGCATTCCCCAGGTTATGAATATTTACTCTCGCTAGTGTTATAACTCTAATATCCGATAAAGTTATCTGATTTACGGCATTTGGTGTTGGAGTTGCGCGCAGTGAATATTATGGGGTGCCTATCTGCCAAGTGCCACACCAGCCCTAATTCAGATATGTTTCAGCGCAAAAGAGTCGCATCATAATTAGGTTAATAGTGATAATCCCCTATTAGCCTGTTCTATCTAGTGATGTCACTGCAATGGAGTTTAGCCTGTCAATTATGAGTTATTTAAAATCCGAACCTTCACATGTTTCAGTGTGAATTCGAAACACATTGTGGAATGTGAATGTGGAAAGGTGGACAATGAATAGGAGACAACTGACAAGTGAGTTAACTGTGTAAGTTAATACCCGGTTTTTGGATGGTTTTTAGACCTCTTCGAAGTTCCCATTAAAAAACTGTTGCAAGCAAAGATAAGTCGGCGCCTTCCCGTGCCGCAGATGCTCTTCCGTATTTCGAAAATTGTACTCATGTTTTTCTTCCACTATACATCGTTAGTAGATTGCATTCAGATTCAGCGATTCGGCACAAAACGTGTCAATGGTTCAAAACGTGTTTCAAAACGTGTCAATGGTTTCCCAGACGGCAGGCCCTTCTCGTGCATGCTGATCACCGCTTTACAGAACTACTCGGGAACTTCAGTGACAGGTTCAGTGGTAGCCAGATTACCGACAACTTTCCTGAGGCGGCAAATTTGGGGTGGCGGACAGGGACAAGAAGGCGGCCTTGCGGACATCGCACCTGTCTCCGGGCCTGCGGTCCTACGCCGGCAATGCTACCATGACGTGGCGTGATGCGACGCGCCGTGACGCGACGCGCCGTGACGCAGCACCATGTGTGACGCGCTGGCGCCCATCTCCACCTATTTCGGCGCCACGCCCGACCTTGGTCCTGAGAGCGCTCGGTGTGGCGGCGGAAGCCAGTGCGCGCCCCGCCCATCCCTTCCACCAGGGCATCCCGGGCTCTGGACGGCTGGCTGCGGCGGAAGCACCTGTTTCCGGAAACGGTAGGGACGGCACTCGTCGGCCCAGAGGCGGACTAGGGGGAGTGACTCTCGAGGCCATGGCATCTCCTCTGAACTAGGTACTGCCGAAAATTGGCACATTCCTGATTTGTATGAAAAATCCAATAAAATATGACTACGGAAATTTGTTCCAAAATCAAATCGGTTCTCAATGCGTAAGTTTCGAAATCTTATAAGTTTCGAAATCTTGTTGCACTTGTTGGAGATTTTCCACTCCCAAAGCAACTGGTTTGCCGTTCTGGATCCTCCAGCATCGTCGGCCGACCGTTCGGCGCTGCTTCGGCGCTGCTCGGCGGCTCGGCACTGCCCGGGGCTATTCGGCCGCCTGGCCACGACCGGCAGGTGCGGAGCCGGTATGCTGTGGAGCGTCGGAGCGTCTCCGTGCGTGCGGCGGCACGCGACCACGCGGCGCCGCGCCGGCCGACTGCGCACGTGCCGCGCACGAGCTGCCCGTGACGCCGCCACCGCAGTAATCGCTACGCCGGCAATTATCATACCGCCCCGATTACGTCACCCCTGAGCGGCGCCGCCTCCGAATACAAGCTGCAGTGGCGCTGTTCCGCACCCTGGCCACCACTTCAGCTCCGAAGTACGGCCCTGTCCGCAAAAAGACTCAATCGGAAGCGACTCGTGATTTCGTAATGGAAATGATTGATTATAGTCATTCATTTGGTGCTGCCGGCTAGCCAGGCACTTTAGGGAGAAGTTTGACTGTTTATGGGTTTTTGTTTTCCAACAGGGTAGTATTTTGTTTGGCATGACACGTGCGTACATGGAGTTTGTGCGAATATGGGCTTAATGAGTTCAATTCAAATGGATTTCCAAAAGGCCTGTAAATGATGATACAATAATTTAATGTTGTATTATTATGTGTACCGATTGTTGGCGCATAATGTCAGTGCAAAAGATGCTTAATATTTGACCGCATTCTACATATCCGAATTCATGTTCATATCTCTATTTTCATATTTGTTTCGGTAAAAGAAAGGCTAAAATAAAGTGTGACATTATATTTATGTTTCTGTCACGATATTCCTTAATCAGACACACAAATCTCGGGATGTCTGTCATGTCAAATCTCGGCTCGGGGTGTGAATCATTTGTGAATTAAAATAACTGGACTGCAAATATGTAATTTGTCATCTGCTTATTTTTCAGCGCTTGAAGTCCTAATGATGCATATTTAGGGCTTATTGTAAAGAGCCTACTAAAAGCTACAGAAGATGAATCATTTGACATATGCCAGCCAGTCTTCCGAGCCCGCTTCACTTCGATCAATTTAAACAGATATCGCCTCCTCTGATGATGTCCTCCTCGCGGCACATCAGGCCCTGGGGCGGTACCTTTGAGCACGTGATCAGTCTGAGCGGACTCCGACCGGCCGGCGGCTGGTGCGCCGATCCCTCCGATGTCCCCCCCCCCCCCCTGATGATGGACCGGGCTAACGATCCAGCGAGGCTGCACTCGGGCGCCGCTGAACAAGCCGTCTCTGAGCCGTCCGAGCCAACTGCAGAATCGGGGACAGGCGCACCAGGCGGCACCAGGCCCCGGTGAGCCGACCCGCCCACCCCGCCCACGCCGCTCCCGCCAGAGCCACGCGACTTCGCACACGGCGACACAGCGATAGTTCGCCACACGGCGGACACAGCGACAGTTCGCACACGGCGACACAGCGACAGTTCGCACACGGCGACACAGCGACAGTTCGCACACGGCGACACAGCGACAGTTCGCAAACGGCGACACAGCGACAGTTCGCACACGGCGACACAGCGACAGTTCGCACAAGGCGACACAGCGACAGTTCGCACACGGCGACACAGCGACAGTTCGCACTACGGCGACACAGCGACAGTTCGCACACGGCGACACGGCGACAGTTCCGCACAACCGGCGACACAGCGACAGTTCGCACACGGTCGACACAGCGACAGTTCGCACACGGTGACACAGCGACAGTTCGCACACAGCGACACAGCGACCAGTTCGCACACGGCGACACAGCGACAGTTCGTACACGGCGACACAGCGACAGTTCGCACACGGCGACACAGCGACAGTTCGCACACGGCGACACAGCTGACAGTTCGCACACGGCGACACAGCGACAGTTCGCACACGGCGACACAGCGACAGTTCGCACACGGCGACACAGCGACAGTTCGCACACGGCGACACAGCGACAGTTCGCACACGGCGACACAGCGACAGTTCGCACCACGGCGACACAGCCGACAGTTCGCGCACGGCGACACAGCGACAGTTCGCACACGGCCGACACAGCGACAGTTCGCACACGGCGACACAGCGACAGTTCGCACACGGCGACACAGCGACAGTTCGCAATCGGCGACACAGCGACAGTTCGCACACGGCGACACAGCGACAGTTCCGCACACGGCGACACAGCGACAGTTCGCACACACGGCGACACAGCGACAGTTCGCACACGGCGACACAGCGACAGTTCGCACACGTGCGACACAGCGACAGTTCGCACACGGCGACACAGCGACAGTTCGCAACACGGCGACACAGCGACAGTTCGCACACGGCGACACGGCGACAGTTCGCACACGGCGACACAGGCGACAGTTCGCACACGGCGACACAGCGACAGTTCGCACACGGCGACACAGCGACAGTTCGCACACGGCGACACAGGCGACAGTTCGCACACTCGGCGACACGGCGACAGTTCGCACACGGCGACACGGCGACAGTTCGCACACGGGCGACACAGCGACAGTTCGCACACGGCGACACGGCGACAGTTCGCACACGGCGACACGGCGACAGTGCGCACACGGCGACACAGCGACAGTTCGCACACGGCGACACGGCGACAGTTCGCAACACGGCGACACACGGCGACAGTTCGCACACGGCGACCCCACACGGCCCGGCGACAGTTCGCACACGGCGACACGGCGACAGTTCGCACACGGCGACGGCGACACGGCGACAGTTCGCACACGGCGACACAGTCGACAGTTCGCGCACAGCGACACAGCGACAGTTCGCTGGTGAGGCGTGTAATAACACCGCTCAGGAAGTTGAAGTAAACAAACACCATGTCCGGATGGTGAGGAAGGTGTTTGTGGGAAGGAAATGCGTTTGGGCGTAACCGGAATATTTCAGGGAATAGCATTCTTCCAGGAAGTCCTAAAGTTATTTTGGTCAATTCACGTGCAGTAGAAACTTTTGTTAGGTTCTTTTAATGATGTAATTGCTTGCGCTTTTGAATACAGAAAATACATCAAAACAAACAAACAAATACTGTAGACTGCAGATATAGCCACACATAGTAGCAGTAAATAATCGAAGATATGTGAAGTATTCACTTGTTGTCACTGGCGGATCCAGCCGTCGTTTTTTTGGGGGCGGCAACTTATTTGGAAAAAAAGATACCCCCCATTTTTTTCCCTGCGCGAATTTGGGCCGGTCACCTTATTTTGGTATTCGAGCTTAAGAAATTCACTTTTAAATTAAAAACAAATCCTTAAATTTTTGGGTTT
>JAXIVJ010010800.1:5000-45912 GCA_036785665.1 Chirona hameri | reverse complement strand
AACACACCAGCTACACGGGTCAGCACAGAGACAGAGAGGAACAACACACCGGCCACATGGTCCCGCAAACAGACAGAGAGCGACAGAAACACACCAGCCACACGGGTCAGCACAGAGACAGAGAGGAACAACACACCGGCCACATGGTCCCGCAAACAGACAGAGAGCGACAGAAACACACCGGCCACACGGGTCAGCACAGAGACAGAGAGCGACAGAAACACACCAGCCACACGGGTCAGCACAGAGACAGAGAGCGACAGAAACACACCGGCCACACGGGTCAGCACAGAGACAGAGAGCAACAGAAACACACCGGCCACACGGGTCAGCACAGAGACAGAGAGGAACAACACACCGGCCACATGGTCCCGCAAACAGACAGAGAGCGACAGAAACACACCGGCCACACGGGTCAGCACAGAGACAGAGAGCAACAGAAACACACCGGCCACACGGGTCAGCACAGAGACAGAGAGGAACAACACACCGGCCACACGGGTCAGCACAGAGACAGAGAGCGACAGAAACACACCGGCCACATGGTCCCGCAAACAGACAGAGAGCGACAGAAACACACCGGCCACACGGGTCAGCACAGAGACAGAGAGGAACAACACACCGGCCACACGGGTCAGCACAGAGACAGAGAGCGACAGAAACACACCAGCTACACGGGTCAGCACAGAGACAGAGAGGAACAACACACCGGCCACATGGTCCCGCAAACAGACAGAGAGCGACAGAAACACACCGGCCACACGGGTCAGCACAGAGACAGAGAGGAACAACACACCGGCCACACGGGTCAGCACAGAGACAGAGAGGAACAACACACCGGCCACATGGTCCCGCAAACAGACAGAGAGCGACAGAAACACACCGGCCACACGGGTCAGCACAGATACAGAGAGCGACAGAAACACACCGGCCACACGGGTCAGCACAGAGACAGAGAGCAACAGAAACACACCGGCCACACGGGTCAGCACAGAGACAGAGAGGAACAACACACCGGCCACATGGTCCCGCACAGATACAGAGAGCAACAGAAACACACCAGCCACACGGGTCAGCACAGAGACAGAGAGCGACAGAAACACACCGGCCACACGAACCCGCACAGAGACAGAGAGCGACAGAAACACACCAGCCGCACGGGTCAAAACAGAGACAGAGAGCAACAGAAACACACCGGCCACACGAACCCGCACAGAGACAGAGAGCGACAGAAACACACCAGCCGCACGGGTCAAAACAGAGACAGAGAGCAACAGAAACACACCGGCCACACGGGTCAGCACAGAGACAGAGAGGAACAACACACCGGCCACATGGTCCCGCACAGAGACAGAGAGCGACAGAAACACACCGGCTCTACAGACCTACGCAGATGGCAGGAGGCAACTGGTGACAGGGCTCAGCACCATTTGACTGCCTCATGTGGCAAATACAATTTCAGTTTGTCTGCTTTAAAAGAATGCGATAAATGTTTATGGCCATGTGGTAACGATTTGTTGCAGCCTTTGTCGTTTGTGGGCGGAGTAGCGGAATATCTGGAGACATGAACTGAGCATGTCAAAATGATATAGTTACGCGTCGTACGAATAAAGCACCAGCATGTCCATTGATTTTCTGATTCGGATATATCGGCTTTGCCAATTAATACGTATACATTTACACATACAACGTTGTCGACCCATCAACTGACATGCTAACGAAATTATTCAAACATTGAAGTTGAATAAGCAAGGAGTTAAGAAAAATAAAATAGTTTGCAATTATCCACCAGCAACACAGCACCAGTTATGTAATCCAAGTTTGAATGTTTCCACTAATCAGGTTAGTCAATCAGTGATCGAAAGAAACTGGCTACCGTCTACGCCCTCGAGCGTTACCATTCAAACGGCTCACACATTCGACAGGGTCAAAGGTCAGCAAAGGAGCGGCGAATATAATGGGGCGGTAACTTGTTCCTTCACATGAGCAGACTGATATAATGACTGTATGTATCGACCACTGCATCAATGTACATCTACATTATGTATATCACTATATCGAGTTCGATATATCCGCACTGAACAGAGGGCACCGCACACACGTCACAATGGCGTGTCCTATGTCCATATGGAGGGGGGGGGGATGAGCAACCATGCTGGAGTGGCCCTCACTTAGGGCAACGCACACACAACGCCACAATAGCGTGGCCGATGTCCATATAGGGGGCGATGGGCAACCATGCTGGAGTGGCCCTCACTTAAAATAATAAAACCCACTCACTTGTCACACATATGGTCATTAGTCATTATGTTTTAATCCGAATGCGATGACAATGGAACAAGAGGCTGCCAGGCCCAGTTGGAAGGTCCAGATAGAAATAAAATATTAAAGGAGGCCCAAAGACACTTATGGCAATCGAATAACCACCTGTGCTTTCTGTATCCTGGTGACCTCAGTCTTACAAGAAATGTCGTAACGAGAAGTAACATTGTATGTTGATGAAGTGTTGAAAGCAGCTCCATGGGTTCCCAGTCCGTCCCAGTCAGTTCGTCACACTGCCGGCCAACTTGGCACCCAGTCGCAACCCTAAATTGAGTCACACCACTGTCTCACCGCTGAAGCTCGTTGCATCATATTCGTTCAGCAGCCGCAGGAAACTCGGCTCGACAGACGGGCTCGTCGGCTCGACAGACGGCCTGTGACCGGCAGGCAGATACCACCGTCAACCGAGACCTATATACAATGACAGGCGGAGATACTGCCTCCAACCGAGACCTATGCCATGACAGGCGGAGATACCGCCGTCAACCGAGACCTATATACCATGACAGGCGGAGATACCGCCTCCAACCGAGACCTATATACCATGGCAGGCGGAGATACCGCCTCCAACCGAGACCTATATACCATGACAGGTGCAGATACCACCGTCAACCGAGACCTATATACCATGACAGGCGGAGATACCACCTCCAACCGAGACCTATACCATGGAAGGCCGAGATACCGCCTCCAACCGAGACCTATATACCATGACAGGCGGAGATACCGCCCCCAACCGAGACCTATATACCATGACAGGCGGAGGTGGCTCCTCCAACCGAGACCTATACCATGACAGGCGGAGATACCGCCGTCAACCGAGACCTATATACCATGACAGGCGGAGATACCGCCTCCAACCGAGACCTATATACCATGACAGGCGCAGATACCGCCCCCAACCGAGACCTATATACCATGACAGGCGGAGATACCGCCTCCAACCGAGACCTATATACCATGGCAGGCGGAGATACCGCCTCCAACCGAGACCTATATACCATGACAGGCGGAGATACCGCCTCCAACCGAGACCTATGCCATGGCAGGCGGAGGTGGCTCCTCCAACCGAGACCTATACCATGACAGGCGGAGATACCGCCGTCAACCGAGACCTATATACCATGACAGGCGGAGATACCGCCGCCAACCGAGACCTATATACCATGACAGGCGCAGATACCACCGTCAACCGAGACCTATATACCATGACAGGCGGAGATACCACCGTCAACCGAGACCTATATACCATGACAGGCGGAGATACCGCCTCCAACCGAGACCTATATACCATGACAGGCGGAGATACCGCCGCCAACCGAGACCTATATACCATGACAGGCGGAGATACAGCCTTCAACCGATACCTATATACCATGACAGGCGGAGATACCGCCTCCAACCGAGACCTATATACCATGACAGGTGCAGATACCACCGTCAACCGAGACCTATATACCATGACAAGCGGAAATACCGCCGTCAACCGAGACCTATATACCATGACATGCGGAGATACCGCCGCCAACTGAGACCTATATACCATGACAGGCGCAGATACCACCGTCAACCGAGACCTATATACCATGGCAGGCGGAGATACCACCGTCAACCGAGACCTATATACCATGACAGGCGGAGATACCGCCTCGAACCGAGACCTATATACCATGACAGGCGGAGATACCACCGTCAACAGAGACCTATATACCATGACAGGCAGAGATACCGCCTCCAACCTATACCATGGCAGGCGGAGATACCGCCGCCAACCGAGACCTATATACCATGACAGGCGGAGATACCGCCGTCAACCGAGACCTATATACCATGGCAGGCGGAGATACCGCCTCCAACCGAGACCTATATACCATGACAGGCGGAGGTGGCTCCTCCAACCGAGACCTATATACCATGACAGGTGCAGATACCGCCTCCAACCGAGACCTATATACCATGGCAGGCGGAGATACCGCCGCCAACCGAGACCTATATACCATGGCAGGCGGAGATACCGCCTCCAACCGATACCTATATACCATGACAGGCGGAGATACCGCCTCCAACCGAGACCTACACCATGGCAGGCGGAGATACCGCCTTCAACCGAGACCTATATACCATGGCAGGCGGAGATACCGCCTCCAACCGAGACCTATATACCATGACAGGCGGAGATACCGCCGTCAACCGAGACCTATATACCATGGCAGGCGGAGATACCGCCGTCAACCGAGACCTATACCATGACAGGCGGAGATACCGCCTCCAACCGAGACCTATATACCATAACAGGCGGAGATACCGCCTCCAACCGAGACCTATATACCATGACAGGCGGAGATACCGCCTCCAACCGAGACCTATATACCATGGCATGCGGAGATACCGCCTCCAACCGGGACCTATATACCATGACAGGCGGAGATACCGCCTCCAACCGAGACCTATATACCATGGCAGGCGGAGATACCGCCTCCAACCGGGACCTATATACCATGACAGGCGGAGATACCGCCTCCAACCGAGACCTATATACCATGACAGGCGGAGATACCGTCTCCAACCGAGACCTATGCCATGACAGGCGGAGATACCATCGCCAACCGATACCTATATATCATGGCAGGCGGAGATACCGCCGCCAACCGAGACCTATATACCATGACAGGCGGAGGTGGCTCCTCCAACCGAGACCTATATACTATGACAGGCGGAGATACCGCCTCCAACCGAGACCTATATACCATGACAGGCGGAGATACCGCCTCCAACCGAGGCCTATATACCATGGCAGGCGGAGATAGCGCCTCCAACCGAGACCAATGCCATGACAGGCGGAGGTGGCTCCTCCAACCGAGACCTATATACCATGACAGGCGGAGATACCGCCTCCAACCGAGACCTATACCATGGCAGGCGGAGCTGGCTCCTCCAACCGAGACCTATATACCATGACAGGCGGAGATACCGCCTCCAACCGAGACCTATACCATGGCAGGCGGAGATACCGCCTCCAACCGAGACCTATGCCATGACAGGCGGAGGTGGCTCTTCCAACCGATACCTATATACCATGACAGGCGGAGATACCGCCTCCAACCGAGACCTATACCATGACAGGCGGAGATACCGCCTCCAACCGATACCTATATACCATGGCAGGCGGAGATACCGCCTCCAACCGAGACCTATGCCATGACAGGCGGAGATGGCGCCTCCAACCGATACCTATACCATGACAGACGGAGATGCCGCCTCCAACCGAGACCTATATACCATGGCAGGCGGAGATACCGCCTCCACCCGAGACCTATATACAATGGCAGGCGGAGATACCGCCGCCAACCGAGACCTATGCCATGACAGGCGGAGATACCGCCTCTAACCGAGACCTATATACCATGACAGGCGGAGATACCGCCTCCAACCGAGACCTATATACAATGGCAGGCGGAGATACCGCCGCCAACCGAGACCTATATACCATGACAGGCGGAGATACCGCCTCCAACCGATACCTATATACCATGGCAGGCGGAGATACCGCCTCCAACCGAGACCTATATACCATAACAGGCGGAGATACCGCCGTCAACCGAGACCCATATACCATGACAGGCGGAGATACCGCCTCCAACCGAGACCTATATACCATGACAGGCGGAGATACCGCCTCCAACCGAGACCTATATACCATGACAGGCGGAGGTGGCTTCTCCAACCGAGACCTATATACCATGACAGGCGGAGATACCGCCTCCAACAGAGACCTATATACCATGACAGGCGGAGGTGGCTCCTCCAACCAAGACCTATGCCATGACAGGCGGAGATACCGCCTCCAACCGAGACCTATATACCATGACAGGCGCAGATACAGCCTCCAACCGAGACCTATATACCATGGCAGGCGGAGATACCGCCTCCAACCGAGACCTATATACCATGACAGGCGGAGATACCGCCTCCAACCGAGACCTATATACAATGACAGGCGGAGATACCGCCTCCAACTGAGACCTATGCCATGCCAGGCGCAGATACCGCCTCCAACCGAGACCTATATACCATGACAGGCGGAGATACCGCCTCCAACCGAGACCTATATACCATGACAGGCGGAGGTGGCTCCTCCAAGCGAGACCTATGCCATGACAGGCGGAGATACCGCCGTCAACCGATACCTATATACCATGACAGGCGGAGATACCGCCTCCAACCGAGATCTACACCATGACAGACGGAGATACCGCCTCCAACTGAGACCAATATACCATGGCAGGCGGAGATACCGCCTCCAACCGAGACCTATATACCATGACAGGCGGAGGTGGCTTCTCCAACCGAGACCTATACCATGACAGGCGGAGATACCGCCTCCAACCGAGACCTATACCATGACAGGCGGAGGTGGCTCCTCCAACCGATACCTATACCATGACAGGCGGAGGTGGCTCCTCCAACCGAGATCTATACCATGACAGGCGGAGATGCCGCCTCCAACCGAGACCTATAAACCATGACAGGCGGAGATACCGCCTCCAACCGAGACCTATATACCATGGCAGGCGGAGATACCGCCTCCAACCGAGACCTATATACCATGACAGGCGGAGGTGGCAACTCCAACCGAGACCTATATACCATGACAGGCGGAGATACCGCCTCCAACCGAGACCTATATACCATGACAGGCGGAGGTGGATCCTCCAACCGAAACCTATACCATGACAGGCGGAGATACCGCCGCCAACCGAGACCTATTTACCATGACAGGCGGAGATACCGCCTCCAACCGAGACCTATACCATGACAGGCGGAGGTGGCTCCTCCAACCGAGACCTATATACCATGACAGGCGGTGATACCGCCTGCAACCGAGACCTATATACCATGACAGGCGGAGGTGGCTCATCCAACCGAGACCTATACCATGACAGGCGGAGATACCGCCTCCAACCGAGACCTATACCATGACAGGCGGAGGTGGCTCCTCCAACCGATACCTATATACCATGGCAGGCGGAGATACCGCCTCCAACCGAGACCTATATACCATGACAGGCGGAGGTGGCTCCTCCAACCGAGACCTATACCATGACAGGCGGAGATACCGCCTCCAACCGAGACTTATACCATGACAGGCGCAGATACCGCCTCCAACCGAGACCTATATACCATGACAGCCAACCGATACCTATATACTATGGCAGGCGGAGATACCGCCTCCAACCGAGACCTATATACCATGACAGGCGGAGATACCGCCTCCAACCGAGACCTATATACAATGACAGGCGGAGATACCGCCTCCAACCGAGACCTATGCCATGACAGGCGCAGATACCGCCTCCAACCGATACCTATATACCATGACAGGCGGAGATACCGCCTCCAACCGAGACCTATATACCATGACAGGCGGAGGTGGCTCCTCCAACCGAGACCTATATACCATGACCGGCAGGCAGATACCGCCTCCAACCGAGACCTATACCATGACCGGCGGAGATACCGCCTCCAACCGAGACCTATATACCATGGCAGGCGGAGATACCGCCTTCAACCGAGACCTATATACAATGACAGGCGGAGATACCGCCTCCAACCGAGACCTATATACCATGACCGGCAGGCAGATACCGCCGTCAACCGAGACCTATGCCATGACAGGCGGAGATACCGCCTCCAACCGAGACCTATATACCATGACAGGCGGAGGTGGCTCCTCCAACCGAGACCTATATACCATGGCAGGCGGAGATACCGCCTCCAACCGATACCTATATACCATGACCGGCAGGCAGATACCGCCTCCAACCGAGACCTATATACCATGACAGGCGGAGATACCTCCTCCAACCGAGACCTATACCATGACAGGCGGAGATACCGCCTCCAACCGAGACCTATATACCATGGCAGGCGGAGAAACCGCCTCCAACCGAGACCTATGCCATGACAGGCGGAGATGGCGCCTCCAACCGAGACCTATACCATGACAGGCGGAGATGCCGCCTCCAACCGAGACCTATATACCATGGCAGGCGGAGATACCGCCTCCACCCGAGACCTATATACCATGACAGGCGGAGATACCGCCTCCAACCGAGACCTATATACAATGGCAGGCGGAGATACCGCCGCCAACCGAGACCTATGCCATGACAGGCGGAGATACCGCCTCTAACCGAGACCTATATACCATGACAGGCGGAGATACCGCCTCCAACCGATACCTATATACAATGGCAGGCGGAGATACCGCCGCCAACCGAGACCTATATACCATGACAGGGGGAGATACCGCCGTTAACCCGCGAGTCACTGTTTTTTTTTTAGCCCCCCCCCCCTTAGGAATATTAGGAATATCTCAATAACTAATGCAGATATCGATGCCAAAATTTCAGTACCTTTCCGGGCATCATTTTTACACCTTTTGAGAAAAAAATGAAAAAATTTAGTCAGATATTTTTCGAGATATAGTGAATTTAGTGACGTCACTAAACACGATTTTGACTCCAAAATCGGCTAAACTTTGCCAGGCCATACAAATGCCGCATTTGAAGCAAAATGCAATCGAAAAACGCTTAAAGGTAGACAATTACAAGGGCCACAAATCAGCTATCTCGAAATTTGGAAATCTTGTTTTTTTACCCCAAAAATTTCAAAAAAAAACTTTTTTTAAAAAATGCTCACAAAATCAAATTTTTCAAAGATATTGAAAAAAACGGAATATCTGTCAGATAACGACATATGGGCAACTACCATACCAAATTTCAAAATTATATCATCTTTTTTACTGTCATGGCATATAAAGTATGGATAAATCATAACGTCATATTTTGAAATTGCGTTTTTTGGCTTTTATTGACAGGATACAGACAAATAAATGCCAGTATTGTTTTTTCAGATAAAACTGATATATAAAAATGTTTTTTTTTTCATTTCGATTTATCAATTTCAAATTTTGACCTCAGTGACCTGAACTCGACCTGAACTTGACACTAACTTCACGTAAATATAGTCAGGTGGTAACATGACTACCACTATCGAATTATACGCGTAAAAGCATCCATAAAACATGTGCTGCATGACTTTCGTAGATATTTTGTGTGTAGTGACCTTTTGTGACCTGACTTTGACCTTGATCTTTTGCAACAATCTCACTTTAGCTCATGTGGGATATGTATCATACCTTTGACACCACTTTGGGTGATTATAGGCGCAATCGAAGGCCATGGATAGCAAGTATTGTCCATAAACTCAAATACCTCGATTTTGACCTTTGACTTGACCGTGACCTGACATGTGACCTTAATTGTACATTTTTAAGTTTGCGTTAGGCTTATATCATTGAGCGCTTTCGAATGCCGCCTTGTGCGTCCCGCTGCGATCATTGGTTCTGAAGATACCAGGGGGGGGGGGCTAAACAAAGCCCCCCACAGTGAGTCGTGTTACAGAATATACCCCAGTGACTGCCGGGTTAACCGATACCTATATACCATGACAGGCGGAGATACCGCCTCCAACCGATACCTATATACAATGACAGGCGGAGATACCGCCGCCAACCGATACCTATATACAATGACAGGCGGATACCGCCGCCAACCGAGACCTATATACCATGACAGGCGGAGATACCGCCTCCAACCGAGACCTATATACAATGACAGGCGGAGATACCGCCTCCAACCGATACCTATATACCATGACCGGCAGGCAGATACCGCCTCCAACCGAGACCTATATACCATGACAGGCGGAGATACCGCCTCCAACCGAGACCTATATACCATGACAGGCGGAGGTGGCGCCTCCAACCGAGACCTATACCATGACAGGCGGAGATACCGCCTCCAACCGAGACCTATATACCATGACAGGCGGAGATACCACCTCCAACCGAGACCTATATACCATGGCAGGCGGAGATACCGCCTCCAACCGAGACCTATATACCATGGCAGGCGGAGATACCGCCGCCAACCGAGACCTATATACCATGGCAGGCGGAGATACCGCCTCCAACCGAGACCTATATACCATGGCAGGCGGAGATACCGCCTCCAACCGAGACCTATACCATGACAGGCGAAGGTAGCTCCTCCAACCCAGACCTATATACCATGACAGGCGGAGATACCGCCTCCAACAGAGACATATATACCATGACAGGCGGAGATACCGCCTCCAACTGAGACCTATATACCATGACAGGCGGAGATACCGCCTCCAACCGAGACCTATACCATGACAGGCGGAGCTGTCTCTTCCAACCGAGACCTACACCATGGCAGGCGGAGATACCACCTCCAACCGAGACCTACACCATGACAGGCGGAGCTGTCTCCTCCAACCGATACCTATACCATGGCAGGCGGAGATACCGCCTCCAACTGAGACCTATATACAATGACAGGTGGAGATACCGCCGTCAACCGAGACCTATACCATGGCAGGCGGAGATACCGCCTCCAACCGATACCTATATACCATGGCAGGCGGAGATACCGCCTCCAACCGAGACCTATATACCATGACAGGCGGAGCTGTCTCCTCCAACCGATACCTATACCATGGCAGGCGGAGATACCGCCTCCAACTGAGACCTATATACAATGACAGGTGGAGATACCGCCGTCAACCGAGACCTATACCATGGCAGGCGGAGATACCGCCTCCAACCGATACCTATATACCATGACAGGCGGAGATACCGCCTCCAACCGATACCTATATACCATGGCAGGCGGAGATACCGCCTCCACCCGATACCTATATACCATGCCAGGCGGAGGTGGCCCCTCCAACCGAGACCTATATACCATGGCAGGCGGAGATACCGCCTCCAACCGATACCTATATACCATGACAGGCGGAGATACCGCCTCCAACCGAGACCTATATACCATGACAGGCGGAGGTGGCTCCTCCAACCGAGACCTATATACCATGACCGGCAGGCAGATACCGCCTCCAACCGAGACCTATACCATGACCGGCGGAGATACCGCCTCCAACCGAGACCTATATACCATGGCAGGCGGAGATACCGCCTTCAACCGAGACCTATATACAATGACAGGCGGAGATACCGCCTCCAACCGAGACCTATATACCATGACCGGCAGGCAGATACCGCCGTCAACCGAGACCTATGCCATGACAGGCGGAGATACCGCCTCCAACCGAGACCTATATACCATGACAGGCGGAGGTGGATCCTCCAACCGAGACCTATATACCATGGCAGGCGGAGATACCGCCTCCAACCGATACCTATATACCATGACCGGCAGGCAGATACCGCCTCCAACAGAGACCTATATACCATGGCAGGCGGAGATACCGCCTCCAACCGAGACATATGCCATGACAGGCGGAGATATCGCCTCCAACCGAGACCTATATACCATGACAGGCGGAGGTGGCTCCTCCAACCGAGACCTATATACCATGGCAGGCGCAGATACCGCCTCCAACCGAGACCTACAGGGTGTCCCGAAATTGATGTCCCCTTGGCGCGGGTTGTGTATTCCCTCGCACCGCCGTTACACCAGCGGAATGTTACCGGGGCCTGGCCCCAGGGCACCGCCACGCGTTTGCTGGTCACGTGACCCCACCTGGCGACCTGACCCAAGCCCCAGCGGCGCGGCAGACGTCATTTACCGAGGGGTACGCAAGGCGAGCAGACCGCATATCAGCCATGGTGAAGGAGTATACCCTGTCGACACGCTATCGCGCTGTCGGCATGGTCAACGGCGGCATGACCCAGGTGCAGGTCGCCAAGGAGCTGACGATAGAGCCCAGGACCCTCAAACGCTGGATGGCCCGCGACCGCAGGGGAGAGACGCTAGAGAACCACAAGGGCAGAGGGAGGAAGACGGCGATGAGTCGAGTGGCCAGAATCGTGGTGGCGAAGTCGGTGCTGAAGCGGCACCAGTCCACGAGGAAGCTGGCGCGGAAACTGAGTGGGAAGCAGCACCCGGCCTCCAAGTCCGCCGTGCACCGCTATCTGCGGCAGTGCCTTCGCCTGAAGCCGCTGAAACTGCGCATGCAGCCCAGGCTGACGGCAGCGCAGAGGCGCAAGCGGCTGGACTTCGCAAAAGCCCGCATCAACTGGTCCATCCAGGACTGGAGACGGGTGCTCTTCACCGACGAGTCTCCGTTCGAGTTATTCCACTCTCCCAACCGCCAGAACGACCGTGTTTGGGCTAGGAACAGCTCAGAAGTGCCCGTCACCGAGACAGCTCAGAAGTGCCCGTCCCGTCACCGAGAAGCACCCGGCCAAGGTCATGGTCTGGGGTATGATGAGCTTCCGTGGCCTGTCAGACCTCCACATAGTGCCCCGCGGCCAAACTGTGACGTCAGCCTTCTACGTGGAGGAAGTGCTGAAGGGAACGGCAGCGTCGGCGATGAAGAGAAGGAAGGAGAACGGACCACCAACAGCGATCAAACTTCTGCCTGACATGTCGGAGGCCATTTTCCAGCAGGACGGTGCACCGGCTCACAACGCCGCCAAGACCCAGCAGTGGTGCCAGACCAACCTTCCTGGCTTCTGGGCGAAGGGAGTATGGCCGGGTAACAGCCCAGACCTGTCGCCCATTGAAAATCTCTGGGCGATCGTGCAGGACAAGGTGGACAAGATGGCACCAGCGACGTCAGAAGTCACCCTCATCCGGAACGTCCGGTCGGCCTGGCGCAGCATTTCAGCAGAGACGCTGGACAACCTGATGTGTGGGATGCCGGAGCGCATGAGAGCCTGTGTGGAGAACCGTGGTGACTACATCAACAAATAAACCATGAACCAACCATTCTTTGTTTTCTTGTTATTGCACGCGATAGAAGGGGACATCAATTTCGGGACACCCTGTATATACAATGACAGGTGGAGATACCGCCGTCAACCGAGACCTATATACCATGACAGGCGGAGATACCGCCTCCAACCGAGACCTATATACCATGGCAGACGGAGATACCGCCTCCAACCGAGACCTATATACAATGACAGGCGGAGATACCGCCTCCAACCGAGACCTTTATACCATGGAAGGCGGAGATACCGCCTCCGACCGAGACCTATGCCATGACAGGCGGAGATACCGCCGTCAGCCGAGACCTATATACCATGACAGGCGGAGATACCGCCTCCAACCGAGACCTATATACCATAACCGGCAGGCAGATACCGCCTCCAACCGAGACCTATATACCATGACAGGCGGAGATACCGCCTCCAACCGAGACCTATATACCATGACAGGCGGAGATACCGCCTCCAACCGAGACCTATATACCATGACCGACAGGCAGATACCGCCTCCAACCGAGACCTATATACCATGACAGGCGGTAGGTGGCTCCTCCAACCGATACCTATATACCATGGCAGGCGGAGATACCGCCTCCAACCGATACCTATATACCATGACAGGGGGAGATACCGCCGTTAACCCGCGAGTCACTGGGGGGGGGGGCTTTTTTTTAGCCCCCCCCCCCTAGGAATATTAGGAATATCTCAATATCTAATGCAGATATCGACGCCAAAATTTCAGTACCTTTCCGGGCATCATTTTTACACCTTTTGAGAGAAAAAATGAAAAAATTTAGTCAGATATTTTTCGAGATAAAGTGAATTTAGTGACGTCACTAAACACGATTTTGACTCCAAAATCGGCTAAACTTTGCCAGGCCATACAAATGCTGCATTTGAAGCAAAATGCAATCGAAAAACGCTTAAAGGTAGACAATTACAAGGGCCACAAATCAGCTATCTCGAAATTTGGAAGAAGAAAATTTTTGAAAAATTGAAGAAAAAAAAAACGAGACCTATATACCATGACAGGCGGAGATACCGCCTCCAACCGAGGCCTATATACCATGGCAGGCGGAGATACCGCCTCCAACCGAGACCAATGCCATGACAGGCGGAGGTGGCTCCTCCAACCGATACCTATATACCATGACAGGCGGAGGTGGCTCCTCCAACCGAGACCTATATACCATGACCGGCAGGCAGATACCGCCTCCAACCGAGACCTATACCATGACCGGCGGAGATACCGCCTCCAACCGAGACCTATATACCATGGCAGGCGGAGATACCGCCTTCAACCGAGACCTATATACAATGACAGGCGGAGATACCGCCTCCAACCGAGACCTATATACCATGACCGGCAGGCAGATACCGCCGTCAACCGAGACCTATGCCATGACAGGCGGAGATACCGCCTCCAACCGAGACCTATATACCATGACAGGCGGAGGTGGATCCTCCAACCGAGACCTATATACCATGGCAGGCGGAGATACCGCCTCCAACCGATACCTATATACCATGACCGGCAGGCAGATACCGCCTCCAACAGAGACCTATATACCATGGCAGGCGGAGATACCGCCTCCAACCGAGACATATGCCATGCCAGGCGGAGATATCGCCTCCAACCGAGACCTATATACCATGACAGGCGGAGGTGGCTCCTCCAACCGAGACCTATATACCATGGCAGGCGCAGATACCGCCTCCAACCGAGACCTATATACAATGACAGGTGGAGATACCGCCGTCAACCGAGACCTATATACCATGACAGGCGGAGATACCGCCTCCAACCGAGACCTATATACCATGGCAGACGGAGATACCGCCTCCAACCGAGACCTATATACAATGACAGGCGGAGATACCGCCTCCAACCGAGACCTTTATACCATGGAAGGCGGAGATACCGCCTCCAACCGAGACCTATGCCATGACAGGCGGAGATACCGCCGTCAGCCGAGACCTATATACCATGACAGGCGGAGATACCGCCTCCAACCGAGACCTATATACCATAACCGGCAGGCAGATACCGCCTCCAACCGAGACCTATATACCATGACAGGCGGAGATACCGCCTCCAACCGAGACCTATATACCATGACAGGCGGAGATACCGCCTCCAACCGAGACCTATATACCATGACCGGCAGGCAGATACCGCCTCCAACCGAGACCTATATACCATGACAGGCGGTAGGTGGCTCCTCCAACCGATACCTATATACCATGGCAGGCGGAGATACCGCCTCCAACCGATACCTATATACCATGACAGGGGGAGATACCGCCGTTAACCCGCGAGTCACTGGGGGGGGGGGGGGGGTTTAGCCCCCCCCCCCTAGGAATATTAGGAATATCTCAATATCTAATGCAGATATCGACGCCAAAATTTCAGTACCTTTCCGGGCATCATTTTTACACCTTTTGAGAGAAAAAATGAAAAAATTTAGTCAGATATTTTTCGAGATAAAGTGAATTTAGTGACGTCACTAAACACGATTTTGACTCCAAAATCGGCTAAACTTTGCCAGGCCATACAAATGCTGCATTTGAAGCAAAATGCAATCGAAAAACGCTTAAAGGTAGACAATTACAAGGGCCACAAATCAGCTATCTCGAAATTTGGAAGAAGAAAATTTTTGAAAAATTGAAGAAAAAAAAAACGAGACCTATATACCATGACAGGCGGAGATACCGCCTCCAACCGAGGCCTATATACCATGGCAGGCGGAGATACCGCCTCCAACCGAGACCAATGCCATGACAGGCGGAGGTGGCTCCTCCAACCGAGACCTATATACCATGACAGGCGGAGATACCGCCTCCAACCGAGACCTATACCATGGCAGGCGGAGCTGGCTCCTCCAACCGAGACCTATATACCATGACAGGCGGAGATACCGCCTCCAACCGAGACCTATACCATGGCAGGCGGAGATACCGCCTCCAACCGAGACCTATGCCATGACAGGCGGAGGTGGCTCTTCCAACCGAGACCTATATACCATGACAGGCGGAGATACCTCCTCCAACCGAGACCTATACCATGACAGGCGGAGATACCGCCTCCAACCGAGACCTATATACCATGGCAGGCGGAGATACCGCCTCCACCCGAGACCTATATACCATGACAGGCGGAGATACCGCCTCCAACCGAGACCTATATCCAATGGCAGGCGGAGATACCGCCGCCAACCGAGACCTATGACAGGCGGAGATACCGCCTCTAACCGAGACCTATATACCATGACAGGCGGAGATACCGCCTCCAACCGATACCTATATACAATGGCAGGCGGAGATACCGCCGCCAACCGAGACCTATATACCATGACAGTGGGAGATACCGCCGTTAACCCGCGAGTCACTGGGGGGCTTTTTTTAGCCCCCCCCCCCCCCCCCTTAGGAATATTAGGAATATCTCAATAACTAATGCAGATATCGACGCCAAAATTTCAGTACCTTTCCGGGCATCATTTTTACACCTTTTGAGAAAAAAATGAAAAAAATTTAGTCAGATATTTTTCGAGATATAGTGAATTTAGTGACGTCACTAAACACGATTTTGACTCCAAAATCGGCTAAACTTTGCCAGGATGTGAAACAACAAATGCCGCATTTGAAGCAAAATGCAATCGAAAAACGCTTAAAGGTAGACAATTACAAGGGCCACAAATCAGCTATCTCGAAATTTGGAAATCTTGTTTTTTTACCCCAAAAATTTCAAAAAAACTTCTTTTTTTAAATGCTCACAAAATCAAATTTTTCAAAGATATTGAAAAAAACGGAATATATGTCAGATAACGACATATGGGCAACTACCATACCAAATTTCAAAATTACATCATCTTTTTTACTGTCATGGCATATAAAGTATGGGTAAATCATAACTTCATATTTTGAAATTGCGTTTTTTGGCTTTTATTGACAGGATACAGACAAATAAATGCCAGCATTGTTTTTTCAGATAAAACTGATATAGAAAAATGTTTTTTTTTTCATTTCGATTTATCAATTTCAAATTTTGACCTCAATGACCTGAACTCGACCTGAACTTGACACTAACTTCACGTAAATATAGTCAGGTGGTAACATGACTACCACTATCGAATTATACGCGTAAAAGCATCCATAAAACATGTGCTGCATGACTTTCGTAGATATTTTGTGTGTAGTGACCTTTTGTGACCTGACTTTGACCTTGATCTTTTGCAACAATCTCACTTTAGCTCATGTGGGATATGTATCATACCTTTGACACCACTTTGGGTGATTATAGGCGCAATCGAAGGCCATGGATAGCAAGTATTGTCCATAAACTCAAATACCTCGATTTTGACCTTTGACTTGACCGTGACCTGACATGTGACCTTAATTTTACATTTTTAAGTTTGCGTTAGGCTTATATCATTGAGCGCTTTCGAATGCCGCCTTGTGCGTCCCGCTGCGATCATCGGTTCTGAAGATACCAGGGGGGCTAAAAAAAAAACACAGTGAGTCGTGTTACAGAATATACCCCAGTGACTGCCGGGTTAACCGATACCTATATACCATGACAGGCGGAGATACCGCCTCCAACCGATACCTATATACAATGACAGGCGGAGATACCGCCGCCAACCGATACCTATATACAATGACAGGCGGAGATACCGCCGCCAACCGAGACCTATATACAATGACAGGCGGAGATACCGCCTCCAACCGAGACCTATATACCATGGCAGGCGGAGATACCGCCTCCAACCGAGACCTATATACAATGACAGGCGGAGATACCGCCTCCAACCGATACCTATATACCATGGCAGGCGGAGATACCGCCTCCAACCGATACCTATATACAATGACAGGCGGAGATACCGCCGCCAACCGAGACCTATATACCATGACAGGCGGAGATACCGCCTCCAACCGAGACCTATATACAATGACAGGCGGAGATACCGCCTCCAACCGATACCTATATACAATGACAGGCGGAGATACCGCCTCCAACCGAGACCTATATACCATGGCAGGCGGAGATACCGCCTCCAACCGATACCTATATACCATGACAGGCGGAGATACCGCCTCCAACCGAGACCTATATACCATGACAGGCGGAGATACCGCCTCCAACCGATACCTATATACAATGACAGGCGGAGATACCGCCGCCAACCGAGACCTATATACCATGACAGGCGGAGATACCGCCTCCAACCGAGACCTATATACAATGACAGGCGGAGATACCGCCTCCAACCGATACCTATATACCATGACCGGCAGGCAGATACCGCCTCCAACCGAGACCTATATACCATGACAGGCGGAGATACCGCCTCCAACCGAGACCTATATACCATGACAGGCGGAGGTGGCGCCTCCAGCCGAGACCTATACCATGACAGGCGGAGATACCGCCTCCAACCGAGACCTATATACCATGACAGGCGGAGATACCACCTCCAACCGAGACCTATATACCATGGCAGGCGGAGATACCGCCTCCAACCGAGACCTATATACCATGTCAGGCGGAGATACCGCCGCCAACCGAGACCTATATACCATGGCAGGCGGAGATACCGCCTCCAACCGATACCTATATACCATGGCAGGCGGAGATACCGCCTCCAACCGAGACCTATACCATGACAGGCGAAGGTAGCTCCTCCAACCCAGGCCTATATACCATGACAGGCGGAGATACCGCCTCCAACAGAGACATATATACCATGACAGGCGGAGATACCGCCTCCAACTGAGACCTATATACCATGACAGGCGGAGATACCGCCTCCAACCGAGACCTATACCATGACAGGCGGAGCTGTCTCTTCCAACCGAGACCTACACCATACCACCTCCAACCGAGACCTACACCATGACAGGCGGAGCTGTCTCCTCCAACCGATACCTATACCATGGCAGGCGGAGATACCGCCTCCAACTGAGACCTATATGCAATGACAGGTGGAGATACCGCCGTCAACCGAGACCTATACCATGGCAGGCGGAGATACCGCCTCCAACCGATACCTATATACCATGACAGGCGGAGATACCGCCTCCAACCGAGACCTATATACCATGGCAGGCGGAGATACCGCCTCCAACCGAGACCTATATACCATGCCGGGCGGAGGTGGCCCCTCCAACCGAGACCTATATACCATGGCAGGCGGAGATACCGCCTCCAACCGATACCTATATACCATGGCAGGCGGAGATACCGCCTCCAACCGATACATATACCATGACAGGCGGAGCTGTCTCCTCCAACCGATACCTATACCATGACAGGCAGAGGTGGCTCCTCCAAAAGAGCATCACACCCCGATAGGCGGAGGTGGCTCCTCCTACCGAGACCTATACCATGACATACGGAGGTGGCTCCTCTAACCGAGACCTATACCATGACATACGGAGGTGGCTCCTCCAACCGAGCCACCTGACAGGCGGAGGTGGCTCCTCAAACCGAGCCCCACACCCTGACAGGCGGAGGTGGCTCTTCCAACCGAGCCCCACACCCTGACAGGCGGAGATGTCTCCTCCAACCGAGACCTATACCATGCCAGACGGAGGTGGCTCCTCCCGCTCGGCTAATGAGACCCTCGGCAGCAGCAGCAGCATGTGGAGTGTAACGCCACTGGCTGTGACAGGCGGTGACAGGTCATGTCACGGGACACACGCGGCTGTGACAGGCAGTGACAGGTCATGTGACGGGACACACGCGGCTGTGACAGGCGGTGACAGGTCATGTGACGGGACACACGCGGCGTAGGTGGCCTGGGCGGTGACAGGTCACACTGGCACCAGTCAGCACCGACTCTCCTCAGACCGCGCTGGCGTCCCCCGTCAGCCCGGCCCGAGACGCCGGGTCGACACACGAGGCGTCCCCAATCAGCCCGGCCCGGGACGACACACGCGGCGTCCCCCGTCAGCCCGGCCCGGATCGACACACGAGGCGTCCCCCGTCAGCCCGGCCCGGGTCGCCGGGTCGACACACGAGGCGTCCCCAATCAGCCCGGCCCGGGACGACACACGCAGCGTCCCCCGTCAGCCAGGCCCGGGACGACACACGAGGCGTCCCCCATCAGCCCGGCCCGGGACGACACACGAGGCGCCTCCATCAGCCCGGCCCGGGACGACACACGAGGCGCCCCCGTCAGCCCGACCCGGGACGACACACGAGACGTCCCCCATCAGCCCGGCCCGGGTCGACACACGCGGCGTCCCCCGTCAGCCCGGCCCGGGACGACGAGTCGAGCCGAGGAGTCCCCCGTCAGCCCGGGTCGGGACGACGAGTCGAGCCGAGGAGTCCCCCGTCAGCCCGGGTCGGGACGACGAGTCGAGCCGAGGAGTCCCCCGTCAGCGCGGGTCGGGACGACGAGTCGAGCCGAGGAGTCCCCCGTCAGCCCGGGTCGGGACGACGAGTCGAGCCGAGGAGTCCCCCGTCAGCCCGGGTCGGGACGACGAGTCGAGCCGAGGAGTCCCCCGTCAGCCCGGGTCGGGACGACGAGTCGAGCCGAGGAGTCCCCCGTCAGCCCGGGTCGGGACGACGAGTCGAGCCGAGGAGTCCCCCGTCAGCCCGGGTCGGGACGACGAGTCGAGCCGAGGAGTCCCCCGTCAGCCCGGGTCGGGACGACGAGTCGAGCCGAGGAGTCCCCCGTCAGCCCGGGTCGGGACGACGAGTCGAGCCGAGGAGGCCCCCGTCAGCCCGGGTCGGGATGACGAGTCGAGCCGAGGAGGCCCCCGTCAGCCCGGGCCGGGACGACACACGCGGGCCGCGGCGTCCCCCCGTCAGCCCGGCCCGGGACGACACACGAGGCGCCCCCGTCAGCCCGGCCCGGGACGACGGGTCGAGGAGTCCACCGTCAGCCCGGCCCGGGTCGAGGAGTCCACCGTCAGCCCGGTCCGGGACGACGGGTCGAGGAGTACACCGTCAGACCGGCCCGGGACGACACACGCGGCGTCCCCCGTCAGCCCGGCCCGGGACGACGGGTCGACACACGAGGAGTCCCCCGTCAGCCCGGCCCGGGACGACACACGCGGCGTCCCCCGTCAGCCCGGCCCGGGACGACACACGCGGCGTCCCCCGTCAGCCCGGTCCGGGACGACGGGTCGACACACGAAGAGTCCCCCGTCAGCCCGGCCCGGGACGACACACGCGGCGTCCCCCGTCAGCCCGGCCCGGGACGACACACGCGGCGTCCCCCGTCAGCCCGGCCCGGGACGACACACGCGGCGTCCCCCGTCAGCCCGGCCCGGGACGACACACGAGGCGTCCCCCGTCAGCCCGGCCCGGGACGACACACGAGGCGTCCCCCGTCAGCCCGGCCCGGGACGACACACGAGGCGTCCCCCGTCAGCCCGGCTCGGGACGACACACGAGGCGTCCTTCATCAGCCCGGCCCGGGACGACACACGAGGAGTCCCCCGTCAGCCCGGCCCGGGACGACACACGCGGCGTCCCCCGTCAGCCCGGCCCGGGACGACACACGAGGCGTCCCCCGTCAGCCCGGCCCGGGACGACACACGAGGCGTCCCCCGTCAGCCCGGCCCGGGACGACACACGAGGCGTCCCCCGTCAGCCCGGCCCGGGACGACACACGAGGCGTCTCCCGTCAGCCCGGCCCGGGACGACACACGCGGCGTCCCCCCGTCAGCCCGGCCCGGGACGACACACGAGGAGTCCCCCGTCAGCCCGGCCCGGGACGACACACGAGGCATCCCCCGTCAGCCCGGCCCGGGACGACACACGAGGCGTCCCCCCGTCAGCCCGGCCCGGGTCGACGGGTCGACACACGAGGAGTCCCCCGTCAGCCCGGCCCGGGACGACACACGCGGCGTCCCCCGTCAGCCCGGCCCGGGACGCCGAGTCGCCGCTGACACGCTATCCTGCCGTGCTGTCCCGTCTCTCTCCCAGGCTGCCTGAGGCAGTCTGAGCGATAAGACACGGCAGGTCGTGCCAGTGTCGGACCTGCCTACGCCACCACACGGACAGTTTCCACTTTTCTTTCCTGTGCGTGACTATCGGACGGTGCCGCCCCCCCCCCCCCCCCCCCACAGTACCGCCGGCGTATCACGGCCGCCGCTTTCCTCCGCCGCACGATATCGCCCTGCAGCCGACACACCGCAGGCCACTGGGTGGACTCCATCCAGCCAGCTCAACCACTCTCTCAACAACTCAACTCAGCAGCCAACTCCGCCACTTTCAGACGAGTCGACCAACACATTCACGCCCGAGCGCAGACCAACGCCCGCGTCGTTACCACAGTCAGCGGACGTTCGTTCCGCTGCGTCGCCCGGCCGGCGCGGCGGTGCGGTGCGCCTTGGAGTGATGGAATGACTGGCCGGCGGTGCGGTGCGCCACGTGGGTAAGAGTGATGGGATGACAGGCGGGATGACTGGCGCTGCCTGCCGGCCGGCGCTGCGGTGCGCCATGTGGATGAGAGTGATGGGATGACTGACGGGATGACTGGCGCTGCCTGCCGGCCGGCGCTGCGGTGCGCCATGTGGATGAGAGTGATGGGATGACTGACGGGATGACTGGCGCTGCCTGCCGGCCGGCGGTGCGGTGCGCCATGTGGATGAGAGTGATGGGATGACAGGCGGGATGACTGGCGCTGCCTGCCGGCCGGCGCTGCGGTGCGCCATGTGGATGAGAGTGATGGGATGACTGACGGGATGACTGGCGGTGCCTGCCGGCCGGCGCTGCGGTGCGCCATGTGGATGAGAGTGATGGGATGACTGACGGCCGTCCTCCCGTTGGCGGTTAGGCGGTCCAGCCGCCGGTGAAACTGGTCACGCTCACTGGCCCGGGTAATGAGAATGTCGGCCCATCAATTCAAACACCGGCCAACGATGGAATCAGCCAGAGCGAGACAGCAGTACGCACAACGAACGCGTCCGCTGATCACTGCACTGGGGCTGGCTGGCGATAACAACAGACGGTGCACCGTGTACGCTTGTGCACTTTTGCACCAACCGAGGTCTTAAGGCTGTAAACTGAGATTGAGTGATTGTTTTGAGATAAAAAAATATGACATGCTGATGACAAATGTGCAGGAAGGGGAAGCTGGGAATGGGGGCACTACCGCCAGATTTCCACCAGTCCAAACTGTTACTCGACAGGCGGCTATCGGTATGCTTATCTCCTATTCTGAAACCGCTGTAGAAGAAAATACATAGATACATCAAACTATGATCACCATTTCACAACGTTCTGTATAATCCCCTGGCGTCATATACGATAACGAGATATAACAATATAACAATATATCGATGCATTCACTGAATGCATCGATGAATGGACGAACGTATCGAACGTAGTGCATTCGATGGCATTTGAGCGTCAAGGTGACAATATTGGCCCGCGCCCAGACGGATAGTCCTTCATGTCAGACGGATGACAAACACAACCTAAGAAAGGCCGGTCAGGGCAGCAACCAGCTGCTGACAGTTCTGACAGTTCTGCCAGCGGGTCTGCCAGCGGGTCTGTCAGCTGCTGGCAGCTCTCGATACTGACCGCCGTCCTCGAAGCGCCAGTCGGGGTCGTGCAGGGGCAGCGCCACGTCCGGCGGCCGGGTGGGGCCAGAGGCGGGCGCCGCCGGGCCGGCCGGCATGCCCGACAGGCAGAGGTCGGCCACCGGGTCCTCGTGGTACTCATCCTCGGCCGAGGAGCGGCGTGGCACCGCCGGCCACCCGCTGCTCATACCGGCCGCTCCAGTCACAGTCACCGATCACCGGGTCACCGGGTCACCGATCTCCAGGTCAGCAGGTCACCGGGTGACAGGTCAGAGGTCAGCCGCGGCGGGCTGTGCGCCGCCCACCGGAGCCGGTGGTGCCGCCGCGCCCCCAGCTGGTGGACGTGGCGCTACTGCAGAGGGTGCGCCGCAGTCGTCACCGCCGCGCCTGGCCGGCTCCGGTCCGGGCCGGGCTGGACGGACGGCAGTACAGCGACCGGGCTGACCCACCACTGCCCACCTCCTGCACACCGCTGGCCGCCCGGCGGACCGGGGATCACTCCAAACACCACACCGCCGTCCAGCGGGTCCACAGGCGCAGTCCGAGCGCCGCCACACACACGGCGGGCCGCGTACCTGTCCGCCGCCGCCCCTGTCGGCCCGCTCACCGTGCGACGAGGCGCCAGCTGACTGCGAGCCAGCTGACGGCCGCCACCAGTCCACCGCGCTCCAGCGCCCGGTCACGTGACCCGCAGCACGGCGCAGCTACCCGGTCACGTGACGTGCCGGCTGATCGGCCGGCCGCCGGCAGCGCCGCCACCGGCCAGGTAACGAGTTAAACGCACCGGTAACGGTAGTGGCGGCTCCCGAGCCGAATGGAAAGTTCGTCGCGGTTCACGGGAATGGATATTGTGTAATCAAACGATGGGACCGTGACAAAACAGCCACAGCTGACCGGGCACCATGCTGTGCTGCATTGCACAACCCCATGCTTCTACGACACAGTTGTCATCAATCGGTCCCGTGCTAGGGTATTGCATTGCTCCCCGATCAACTGTGACGTCCACTGGTGACGAAGCTGTCACCCCGACCTCTTCACAGTTCTCATCAATCGGTCCCGTGCTAGGGTATTGCATTGCTCCCCGATCAACTGTGACATCCACTGGTGACGAAGCTGTCACCCCGACCTCTTCACAGTTCTCATCAATCAGTCCCGTGCTAGGGTATCGCATTGATCCCCGATCAACTGTGACGTCCACTGGTGGCGCAGCTGTCACCCCGGCCAGCGTTGGAACTTTTGGCCATTTTCTGGACTTTTTGGGTCCGAAGAATTTTGCTCTTCATTTTGTTCTGGAAATGTAGTCTTTGCACCTGATCTTACCAATATTGTAGTTAAAATAAAATAAATTTTTCCTCACTAGGATGTAATATCTATTACAAATGGGGAATTGTACTTTCCAAGTGCAATAACTTTTTTCAAAAAATGAAAATCTGAATTTTCCGAACAATGAAATTTTACTCTCCACCTATGGATTTTACTCTCCGGGACCAGGTCATGAAACGAAAAATCCAACACTGGGCCTCACCCCGGCCTCCTACTATCCAGTTCCCTGACCCGGCCGATCAGGGCACTGACCTCGTCATATAGGCATGGATAAGAGACTACTGGATTGGTCACTCTCCGCGGTATCCTTTGATCCTTGCGACACCGATTGTGTGGTGGCCACCTTGCGGCGAAACTGCGAACTAAAAACGTACACACGTACACACGTTCTCTCAGTCATGATATAGGTATGGCCCGCCTTCTCAGAGTTGCTACCAGACCCGGTATCCCCGCATCACGACCCAGCCCCTCCCACGTACCCCGGCCGCCAGCCAGCCACCGCGCCCGTATCCCTCCCACGTACCCCGGCCGCCAGCCAGCCACCGCGCCCGTATCCCTCCCACGTACCCCGGCCGCCAGCCAGCCACCGCGACGGATCCCTCCCACGTACCCCGGTCGCCAGTCAGCCACCGCGCACGTATTCCTCCCACGTACCCCGGCCGCCAGCCAGCCACCGCGCCCGTGTCCCTCCCACGTACCC
The DNA here is from genome assembly GCA_036785665.1 of Chirona hameri. Taxonomy (NCBI): domain Eukaryota; kingdom Metazoa; phylum Arthropoda; class Thecostraca; order Balanomorpha; family Balanidae; genus Chirona; species Chirona hameri. The sequence continues at coordinate 20,200 of JAXIVJ010010800.1, read as the reverse complement.
CGGCCGCCAGCCAGCCACCGCGCCCGTATCCCTCCCACGTACCCCGGCCGCCAGCCAGCCACCGCGCCCGTATCTCTCCCACGTACCCCGGCCGCCAGCCAGCCACCGCGCCCGTATCCCTCCCACGTACCCCGGCCGCCAGCCAGCCACCGCGCCCGTGTCCCTCCCACGTACCCCGGCCGCCAGCCAGCCACCGCGCCCGTATCCCTCCCACGTACCCCGGCCGCCAGCCAGCCACCGCGCCCGTATCCCTCCCACATACCCCGGCCGCCAGCCAGCCACCGCGCCCGTATCCCTCCCACGTACCCCGGCCGCCAGCCAGCCACCGCGCCCGTATCCCTCCCACGTACCCCGGCCGCCAGCCAGCCACCGCGCCCGTGTCCCTCCCACGTACCCCGGCCGCCAGCCAGCCACCGCGCCCGTATCCCTCCCACGTACCCCGGCCGCCAGCCAGCCACCGCGCCCGTATCCCTCCCACGTACCCCGGCCGCCAGCCAGCCACCGCGCCCGTGCCCCTCCCACGTACCCCGGCCGCCAGCCAGCCACCGCGCCCGTATCCCTCCCACGTACCCCGGCCGCCAGCCAGCCACCGCGCCCGTATCCCTCCCACGTACCCCGGCCGCCAGCCAGCCACCGCGCCCGTATCCCTCCCACGTACCCCGGCCGCCAGCCAGCCACCGCGCCCGTGTCCCTCCCATTTACCCCGGCCGCCAGCCAGCCACCGCGCCCGTATCCCTCCCACGTACCCCGGCCGCCAGCCAGCCACCGCGCCCGTATCCCTCCCACGTACCCCGGCCGCCAGCCAGCCACCGCGCCCGTGCCCCTTCCACGTACCCCGGCCGCCAGCCAGCCACCGCGCCCGTATCCCTCCCACGTACCCCGGCCGCCAGCCAGCCACCGCGCCCGTATCCCTCCCACGTACCCCGGCCGCCAGCCAGCCACCGCGCCCGTGTCCCTCCCACATACCCCGGCCGCCAGCCAGCCACCGCGCCCGTATCCCTCCCACGTACCCCGGCCGCCAGTCAGCCACCGCGCCCGTATTCCTCCCACGTACCCCGGCCGTCAGCCAGCCACCGCGCCCGTGTCCCTCCCACGTACCCCGGCCGCCAGCCAGCCACCGCGCCCGATCCCTCCCACGTACCCCGGCCGCCAGCCAGCCACCGCGCCCGTATCCCTCCCACGTACCCCGGCCGCCAGCCAGCCACCGCGCCCGTATCCCTCCCACGTACCCCGGCCGCCAGCCAGCCACCGCGCCCGTATTCCTCCCACGTACCCCGGCCGCCAGCCAGCCACCGCGTCCGTATCCCTCCCACGTACCCCGGCCGCCAGCCAGCCACCGCGCCCGTATCCCTCCCACGTACCCCGGCCGCCAGCCAGCCACCGCGTCCGTGTCCCTCCCACGTACCCCGGCCGCCAGCCAGCCACCGCGCCCGTGTCCCTCCCACGTACCCCGGCCGCCAGCCAGCCACCGCGCCCGTGTCCCTCCCACGTACCCCGGCCGCCAGCCAGCCACCGCGCCCGTGTCCCTCCCACGTACCCCGGCCGCCAGCCAGCCACCGCGCCCGTGTCCCTCCCACGTACCCCGGCCGCCAGCCAGCCACCGCGCCCGTGTCCCTCCCACGTACCCCGGCCGCCAGCCAGCCACCGCGCCTGTATCCCTCCCACGTACCCCGGCCGCCAGCCAGCCACCGCGCCCGTATCCCTCCCACGTACCCCGGCCGCCAGCCAGCCACCGCGCCCGTGTCCCTCCCACGTACACCGGCCGCCAGCCAGCCACCGCGCCCGTGTCCCTCCCACGTACCCCGGCCGCCAGCCAGCCACCGCGCCCGTATCCCTCCCACGTACCCCGGCCGCCAGCCAGCCACCGCGCCCGTATCCCTCCCACGTACCCCGGCCGCCAGCCAGCCACCGCGCCCGTATCCCTCCCACGTACCCCGGCCGCCAGCCAGCCACTGCGCCCGTGTCCCTCCCACGTACCCCGGCCGCCAGCCAGCCACCGCGCCCGTGTCCCTCCCACGTACCCCGGCCGCCAGCCAGCCACCGCGTCCGTACCCCTCCCACGTACCCCGGCCGCCAGCCAGCCACCGCGCCCGTGCCCCTCCCACGTACCCCGGCCGCCAGCCAGCCACCGCGCCCGTATCCCTCCCACGTACCCCGGCCGCCAGCCAGACACCGCGCCCGTATCCCTCCCACGTACCCCGGCCGCCAGCCAGCCACCGCGCCCGTATCCCTCCCACGTACCCCGGCCGCCAGCCAGCCACCGCGCCCGTGTCCCTCCCACGTACGCCGGCCGCCAGCCAGCCACCGCGCCCGTGTCCCTCCCACGTACCCCGGCCGCCAGCCAGCCACCGCGCCCGTATCCCTCCCACGTACCCCGGGCGCCAGCCAGCCACCGCGCCCGTATCCCTCCCACGTACCCCGGCCGCCAGCCAGCCACCGCGCCCGTGTCCCTCCCACGTACCCCGGCCGCCAGCCAGCCACCGCGCCCGTGTCCCTCCCACGTACCCCGGCCGCCAGCCAGCCACCGCGCCCGTGCCCCTCCCACGTACCCCGGCCGCCAGCCAGCCACCGCGCCCGTGTCCCTCCCACGTACCCCGGCCGCCAGCCAGCCACCGCGCCCGTGTCCCCCCCCCCACGTACCCCGGCCGCCAGCCAGCCACCGCGCCCGTATCCCTCCCACGTACCCCGGCCGCCAGCCAGCCACCGCGCCCGTATCCCTCCCACGTACCCCGGCCGCCAGCCAGCCACCGCGCCCGTATCCCTCCCACGTACCCCGGCCGCCAGCCAGCCACCGCGCCCGTGTCCCTCCCACGTACGCCGGCCGCCAGCCAGCCACCGCGCCCGTGTCCCTCCCACGTACCCCGGCCGCCAGCCAGCCACCGCGCCCGTATCCCTCCCACGTACCCCGGCCGCCAGCCAGCCACCGCGTCCGTATCCCTCCCACGTACCCCGGCCGCCAGCCAGCCACCGCGCCCGTGTCCCTCCCACGTACCCCGGCCGCCAGCCAGCCACCGCGCCCGTGTCCCTCCCACGTACCCCGGATGCCAGCCAGCCACCGCGCCCGTGCCCCTCCCACGTACCCCGGCCGCCAGCCAGCCACCGCGCCCGTGTCCCTCCCACGTACCCCGGCCGCCAGCCAGCCACCGCGCCCGTGTCCCCCCACGTACCCCGGCCGCCAGCCAGCCACCGCGCCCGTGTCCCTCCCACGTACCCCGGCCGCCAGCCAGCCACCGCGCCCGTGTCCCGGCAGTGGGCGCCGTCACATTCCGTCCTCCTGACGTGTCTTTGTCTCGGCCGGGGATGGGACCTTACTACCGAGACCGGCACCGGGCTGATCCGCTGGAACAGGTCCGGGCCTGACTGGTCCGGCTGGCTCAGCCGATCCGGTCTACACGCTACCAAGGTCAATGAACGGGACAGTCGCGGAGCCCGGCAGCCCGGCACTGCAGGGGAGGGGACAGTCTCGGAGTCCGCCCCGGCAGCCCGGCACTGCCCCCCCCCCCCCCCGGTCCCTGCTGCACTGCGGGAGGGGGCAGTGGTGGCGATGCAGGCATAGCCACCAGATAAAGAGTGTATTGATACAAGAGTCCATTTTCGTACGATAGGTATCCATGATAAGAATCGGAAGGCGAGTGACCTGGCCTTGAAAATGGGTATCCATCATAAGAATCGGAAGGCGAATGACCTGGCCTTGAAAATGGTGTAATGGCCAGCAGCTGATGACAGAACATTATCAGTATAGTGCATATGTTACGATTCTACCAACATCTAGACCAAATAGATGTCCTTTTCGAAATATGATTTGAAAAATGGTTTCGAGGCCAGCAGCTGATGAGCCACCACCCGGTAGAACCCACGGACAATAGAAAACCAGCACAATCTCTCACTGTGTAGTAGCATAGTAGAATCCAGAGGAAAACATGCAGGATTATCGAAACTTGTGGGCCCTAAACAATCCATCTTAAGGCAATCCTAAGACTTGCAGAGGAGGGATTCTCAAACTGAGGGTTGTGCTGTTGCAAGGATTTATACACTCACTCAGCGCAGTGGACAGACAACTAGGCTACAAAGCGATTATCCAATATGGCAAGTTATGTTCCAGTCACTTCAGTGCTTGCTGTTTTCCTCTGCCTGGGATGACCTGCAGCTGCTGGTGACAGCTCTGAAATATGTGCTTGTTGCACATTTCCCCACTGTGACTTCTTAGGAACTTTGTTGCATGAAGCATTGTGCTCTACAGAAAATTGCCCCTTCTGAACATTTGCTTCATGAGAAAATGTGAAAACAATGGATTTATCTTGAAACAATTTGCTTCTGAATCAGAAGCTCAGCTGATCCATTAAAGGGACTGTCCCTCCTTCCCAAAAGTTGTCAAATGTACGCCGCTTGTGGTGCAAAATATGAAGTAATTGCTGCCAAACACGATTATGACATTTGTTTCTCGCAAACAGTGCTCAATTTCATACAAAAAAGTTAAGTTTTAATATTTGGGTTGATGACATATTGGGCTCTAGAGCTACACAGAAATCTGTTACACTGCAAAAGTATGGGCACAATTATTTCGAGACAATTCTGGCGCTTTGAATACAAAACAAACCAATTATCAAACCATTGAAAAGTAGCAAATATCTCCAAGGTTCACCTTAAACACGTTGATTATCATTACCAGCTGGGTAAAGAGAGACAACGCTATCGGTTTAGAGGCCCTATTCAAATACACATGGGCCTTATTTTTTACAGATGTCAAAATCAAACTTGAATATATATTTTTGATTAGATCATTGTGGCTGTTTTAACTGCTATGTCTCTATGTATGCTAATGTCTCTATGTATATTATCATTACAATTGATCAGCACATTTGTCATTTTATTGAAACTGTCATACAGAAACAACAGTACATATGCTCACATCATCCATTTCTCTTCTTCTAACCACTCGCTGATGAATAGGACCTAAGCTATGCATTGCCAACTGTGGATGTCTAAAAGCCTCAAAGGTCAGCTCATAGGTGTTAGCTGAATAGATATCAAGCAAACACAGTTTACATAGCAGCCATGTGATGTCATTTGCATGCACATTTATTCAAGTGTTGTATCATATTATCTGTTTGGGTAGAATTTGTATTCCCAAATAAGTTTTCAATTCACATTCCCATTCCACACCATGACAATCAATTCTGAAATAATGTTAACTTGTGTAAGTACTTCACTTGACTATACTTATCATTTGAATGCATGTTATATAGCAAAGGTAGGTACCTCAAATACATCCCTATCCAAATACATGAACTAAGCATTTCAATATTTGATGCACAATGAAATAGTCAAATTTTAACATGGGTAAAACAGGAGTAACATAAAACAGTTTTTTTTTTCTGACCCACTGTTATACCAATGCACTGACATACACTGACAATTCGGTAATATTGGGCTAAGGTAGATACCTACCTGTCAGTGTGATGTGTTATGAAGCTGTGACGTAATACTGTGCTGCCATATTGTGCATAACACAGCGCACCAACAGGCACCTTAGTCAAAGATTACTGAAAGACCAATGTTACCAGACATACCCATATTTATATAATTAATTCAATTTCACTTCAACTTACCAGGTGTAGTCATCTTTGTTGATATCTGAAGGAATACCTATGCTGTTCCTGGAAACAAGGGATTGAACAATAGGGTTATTGACAGGTGTGGTTGAGTTATTTTTACTAAAATGTCACCCACATCCCTAGTATATGTAACGTCAGCGGTAAAGGCAGTTCAGGTTGCGGTGGCATGTTGTCCATCCAGTTGCAGCGAGTGACGGTATCGGTGCAATCAGACAAAGTAAGTATCAGTATTCAGATTCAGACGACACTTGTATGCATTTGTGTATCAAGAACAAGCTCAGCATGATTTTAAATTTCACTTTAATGACCTCTACAGCCAAAACGCAGTAAAAAACGACACAGATGCCGGCAACACCCACTGGAAAAGGCGGCTCCTCTCCCAGACACGCGTTTCTGTGTATCTCAATGTCAACAGACTCTGCTGTTGCTACCAAATCTCGACGAAGCTGCCAGCTGGCAAGGACGATGAAGGAAATACTGTCTACGGTGATCTTTTTCAGGCTAAAACGTAATATTTGAAGATTTTTGAGACAGGAACCCCCAACATATACATCCAGGATCCACTGAGTGAATCCACTTTGAAGATGTTACCAGACATACCCATATTTATGTCTGGTAGCAATTGCACTTGCAGCAATTGCACTTGCTAATTCCTGGTGCTGCCATTGCTGACAGATCCAAGGTGATGATGTTGGGAGCGCCGGTCACAGGAGCTGCCGCAAGGTCAGTAATGCAAGCGAAAAGGGAGGACTTGGATCGCATGGTTGGCCGCCTTCAACACATCGATGCTCATTCAGCATTCTTCCTCCTGACGAACTGCTTGTGGATCCCCAAATTACAGTATCTCCTTCGTGCGGCACCAATCTACCGCCAACAAGACCTGCTGAAGCCCCTGGACGACACTCTGAGAGCCGCTACTTGCACCCTGACAAACGTTCACTTCAACGACATCAGCTGGTCCCAAGCTGTTCTTCCCACTAGATACGGTGGGCTAGGCCTCCGACGCACTCAAGACATCGCGCTCCCAAGCTACGTCGCATCTATACATCACTGCGCGCAGCTCGTCACGTCGATGCTACCGGGCAAGATGCAGACGTGTGTGTCGGAAGAACGCCAGCTTGCCGTCAATGACTGGCGCCAAGCGGCAGACGGTGCAGAAGCGCCTGCTGGCGAGGCGATGCGACGCCAACGCGCCTGGGACTCAGTCCTGGCTGACAGGTCTCGTGATGCCTTGTTCTCAAGCGCCAACCAGTTAGGGCTGGCCAGACTGCGTGCGGCGGGAGCGCGGGAGAGCGGCGCTTGGCTGCATGCAGTCCCCTCCTCGAACCTCGGCACGCTGCTGGACGAAACAACGCTCCGCATCTCCATCGCGCTGCGAGTCGGCGCGGATGTCTGCCAGGCCCACCGATGCCGCTGCGACATGCTGGCGGATTGCAAAGGGTACCACGCCCTGACTTGTCGTATGAGCGCAGGAAGATATCCCCGCCACACTGCCCTCAATGACATTATCAAGCGTGCGCTGCAAACTGCTGGCATTCCATCCATTTTGGAGCCCACAGGCATCGACAGAGGAGACGGGAAGCGCCCAGACGGAATGACTGTGTTTCCCTACGCGCGTGGCCAATTACTGCTCTGGGACGCGACATGCGTGAACACCTACGCTGCCACGAACCTGACATCAGCCGCTATAACTGCCGGAGCCGCAGCAGGTGAAGCAGAAGACCGGAAGCGCCGTAAATATTCCGAACTCATTCGGCGCTTCCAGTTTGAGCCCATCGCGTTCGAGACTGGCGGCGCTTGCGGTCCAACAACCAGAGCATTTATACAGGAACTGGGAGCGCGTATCACCACTTCTACCGGGGACAGACGAGAACCCGGGTGGCTCTGACAGCGTTTGTCAATTGCTGTAATCAGAGGCAATGCAGCTTCTATATCTTTGACCATATCCTTTCAATGATACCCCGCATAGCCCCCAAGGAACGCATCTCATCACCCGGCTGGGTGGCGGAGCAGATGCCACGGCAACACAGCCCGACTCAAGTCGCCAGCAAAAATAATCGTTGGTCAGTGAGGGGTCGAGTGGAAGTGACGGCGCCAAGGCAGCGCCGGCGCAATTGTTGAGCCCGGCCCTGCAGCAATGGCAGCAGCCACCCTCATCGCGCCTATCCTTCCCTGAAAAAGACACTCTCACCAAAATGAAGGGCCTGGTGAACTTGGGCAACACCTGCTACCTCAACTCGGTCCTTCAGTGCGTCAGCCAGTGCCACCATCTCTCCACTATCTGAACCTCAACGGCCGAGCCGGACACCTGGTTCAAGTCACAGACGAGGACGGAAAGTCTCTGGAGCTGGTGCTGTCGGACTGCGGTCCGCTCACGGCCTCGGTATGTAACCTGCTGAAGCGGATGCACTCCATTGGCAACAACGTCTCCATCAGTCCGAGTGAGCTGCTGCGAGTCATTGCCAAGAGGGCGAGTCAGTTCACCGGGTACGACCAGCAAGACTCACACGAGCTGCTACGCACGCTGATGGAACAGCTGCGACTGGAAGATCTCCAGCGCCACAATATGTCCCTCACGTACGCGCTGGGCTTGTCGACCAATGCGGACCCCAAGAAGGTGGTCGAGCCGATGAAACGTCGCTTCGAAGCTCTGAGCCGGCAAGTTTCGCACACTACGGTGGACACCATCTTCGGCGGCCAGTTGATCAGCCTGGTGGTCTGCCAGGCCTGCACGGCGCGCACCCACCGGTTCGAGACGTTCCTCGACCTCTCGCTGCCCGTCAGCGAAGCAAAGCTGACACGACAGTCCCCACCAGCAGCAACGAACAGCGAGTCGGTCTCTCCGGACGGTCCAGCGGCGGCAGCGGCGGACTGCGAGCTGGCTTCTACGGATGGTCCAGTCGCAGGCAGTGAGCCAGTCTCTCTGGATGGTTCAATCGTGGACAGTGAGCCAGCATCTCCGGACGGTCCAGCATCTGCAAACGACCGGCCCCTGGCACCCTCCGAGTGGCTGTGCCGGGCGTTGACCACGCTGGCGGCGCGCTACCAGACCAAACCGGACGAGTGCAGTCTGCTCACCAGCCTGAATGAGTACACGGCGCCCGAGATGCTCACAGGCACCAATAAATTCGGCTGCCGCAACTGTACGGCACTGCGCAACCAGCACCGCAAGTCTGGAAAGTCAGACGAGAAGTCGGCCGGCACTGTCTACAGCAACGCTAGTAAGCAGTTGTTGATCTACAGTCCGCCGCCGGTGCTGACCATCCAACTGAAGCGGTTCGAGGTCGGCAGCTCCAACCTGTACAAGATCAACCGTCACGTCATGTTCAGCGAGCTGCTTGACCTGGCACCATTTTGTTCCTCCATCTGCCAGGACCTGCCGCAGATGGACCGCCGGCAGCGGCGTGTTCTCTACTCCCTGTTCGGCCTGGTGGAGCACAGCGGCCTGCTCACCAGCGGGCACTACTCGGCCTACGTGCGCGTACGAGGGCGCTGTGATCGGCTCACCGTTAAAGGAAATAGTTCACCTTCGGAAATTTTTCAGAACACGATTTTATTATATTTTTAATACAGTTTCTTTTTTTCTTTTCAAAAATGGTCCTACATCGCGCTAATTCAGGACAGAAGGTTGTAAATTATTGATTTTATGGTGTGCGTTATTGGTCTGCGCATGCTCCATGGCAGTGCTGGCACTTTCAGACGGTACGGTACATCATATATGCGCCGTATTCCTTCGCCAAAAAGTCAAATATCTTCGGCTGGAGAGTCTTTTCAGCCAAGAAAAGTTCCAGATAAGGATTTCTCAACACGGGCTACAAAACTGCTATTTCAGTTCAAAACCCATGTTGAAGGTGAACTATTTCCTTTAACCCTGCCTGGCTGACGCGGTACATCGACGACGCCTACCGATTAGCTTGCGCGCAGGCGGCGCAGACGGACCCCGGAGACGAGGAAGCGGAAACGGCAGTCGCTGAGCCCGAGCCGGGCCGCTGGTTTTACGTGAGCGACACTCGCGTGACCGAGGTCACCCTGGACAAGGTTTTAAAGACTCAGGCATACATACTCTTCTACGAGCGGATAGTGTAGCGCGTGACTGTATAGGTTAGGTATAATTATTTGTCAGCCGCTGTGCCCCCAAACAATAATTTGATCTGTGTTATACATTGTGATTGATATACCTAATTATTAATAATGTGTTTCATGATAATTAACAATGATTACAATAATATAAGCAACACGTTGCGCTTAATATACAGGATGTATCATAACGAAAACAAACTTGATAGGATGCTGTTTCTAAAGTGTTTTTTCTTCTTCTTTCTGCGCATCGCTAACTCTTCTCGTTTGCTTGTTTGTTTGTTTATATATGACAATACATATGTACAAAGATTCAAAGTTAAGAAACAAACGGAAAAAAACAAACGCCAGCCAGTGAAATTTCCAATCGCTAAGGTGTCCTCAAATTTGATATCAGGTCAACATTTGAGGCTCCAGGTCCAGAGGTCAAAAAAGAAAAAAATACGTTTTTTTGCTAAATCGTTTTTCGCTATTAAAGGAAATAGTTCACCTTCGGGAAATTTTTCAGAACACGATTTTATTATATTTTTTAATACAGTTTCTTTTTTTATTTTCAAAAATGGTCCTACATCGCGCCAATTCAGGACAGAAGGTCGTAAATTATTAATGTTATGGTGTGCATTATTGGTCTGCGCATGCTCCATGGCAGTGCTGGAACTTTCAGACGGTACGGTACATCATATATGCGCCGTATTCCTTCGCCAAAAAGTCAAATATCTTCGTCTGGAGAGTCTTTTCAGCCAATACAAATTCCAGATAAGGATTTCTCAACACGTGCTACAAAACTGCTATTTCAGTTCAACACCCATGTTGAAGGTGAACTATTTCCTTTAACTTTTTATGTAATAAAGATAACGGAACACTGTTTACGTCATTGTGTTTATCTTGTCAAGGCGCTTTGAATGATATACATGGTGACCTTGTTAAATTAACTTAAAAATTTGACTTCAGGTCAAGGTCAGTGGTGACCCAAGTAGGGCATGCTGCATATGGGAAGACGTGTCTGGACGAGACAAACACATTGATGTCTGTTTTACTTCTCTATCTTCATTATGTCGGGAGTTATTGACAAAAAGTGATGGTGACCTCACATGACCTTAAATGACCCACTGAACACAACTTACACTTGGATCATCAAGAATATCCTATAATAACATGATCCAGAAGTAATTGGACGAATATCATGCATATCCTTAGCATTTGCATATTTCCCCATTGACTTATTATGGGGAGGTTACGAAATTGACCTGACCTTAGGTCACCGATATCAAAATTCAGAGACATACGAATTGTAAGTACGTATGCCCTCACGACATCGTGTAAGTTTCAAACTGATCGGTGAAAAACTCTGGCTTTGGCACAACTGCAAACATTTTTGGAGGTGGGTCACTTGACCTGGTCTGGTGACCTGACCTGAGATGACCCTAGGTTTTTTCTTCTTCAAAGTGTGCGAAATTGATGTCCTGACAGGTGTGCGAAAACCCGGCGGCGCTGCGCGCCGCCGTTTTTTCGCTATCTTTGAAAAACCTGAGGGGGGAATCACCCCCCTGCAGTGCGCGGGTTAACCCGCCATTGGCTGGGGGCTGGGGCGTTTTTCACCCCCCCCCCCCCCGACGGACTTTCGCAATAGCTCAGAAACTAATAGCGCTATCGACGTGAAACTGCAGGTACTTTCTCCTACATAAATTATACGCCTTCTGTGCAAAAAAAAGTTTTTTTCGAAATGTTTCGAAATATAGTGAATTTAGTGACGTCACTACAAACGAGTTTGACACAAAAATCCGCTACAATTTGCCAGGCCGTAGAAATGCCATATTCAAAGAAAAATTCAATCGAAAAACGCCAAAAGATAGCAAATTGTAAGGGCTACAAACTGGCTATCTCGGATTTGTAAAAATTGTGGTTTTTGACCCATTTTTTTAAAATCTTTAAATGCCCTCAAAATCAACATTTTCAAATATTTATAAATGTGTTGATGATGATGATGATAAATGTATTTATGATGTGTTGAGAAACCACATGTAGACAATACCCAAACCAAATTTAAAGGCAATATCTTTATTTTTGACTGACGTGTCGCTCCCTAAGTATGAGTAACTCATGAAGTCATATTTTTAAATTGCGTTTTTTTGTGTTTTAGTGACCAGATACAAACAAATAAATGTCAGCATTGTATTTCTGAGACAAAACTGGTCTAGACACATGCCTTGTTTATTTATATTGATCAATTTAACATTTTGACCTTATTTGACCTGAGATTGACCTTATATGGTGTTAAGATTGTGAAAATGACTGCTACTATCGAATTATATGTGTACAATAACCCATACAGCATGTGTCGCATGACTTTCGTAAGCCTGTGACCTTTTGTGACCTGACCTTGACCTTTGCTTACAATTTCGCTTTTGCTTATGCGGGATATGTAGTATACCTTTGAGAGCACTTTGTGCGATAATAGTCGCAATCTAAGGCTTTGGATGGCAAGTATGGTCCAAAAACTCAAATATCTCAATTTTATATTTGACCTGACCTTGACCTGACATGTGCCCTTATTTGGAAAATGTTGTGTATGCTTTGGATGCGACTCGTTGGAAGCTTTCGATTGCCGCCTTGCGCGTCTCGCTGCGGTTATTGGTTCGGAAGATAACCAGGAGGGGGAGGGGCGAAAAACGCCCCCCCCCCGAGCCAATGGCGTTCGGCTCAGTGTTCGTCACGGGCCCAACAACCACCAGCCCGGCCCGGCCCAGGCCCATGAACACCAAGCCCAGGCCCGGACCAGGCCCGGTCAAATTCATAATATTGAGGCCCAGGCCCGGTCCGTTCATTAAGGTAGTTTTTAATATCCCAGGCCCGGTCCGTTCATTAAGGTAGTTTTTAATATACATATTCTTCGGATAGTAAATCACGATGACCGGTGGCAGTCAGCACTCAATAGTAAATATGATAATAATAACTGTATACATATGTAACGAACTGTAACAAACAACTGGTAACAGTGCAAATGGTTTGAAAGCGGCAAGACTTTTCCGCACATAATTAATAATAACACATACTTATATATATATATATATATATATATATATATATATATATATATATATATATATATATATATATATATATATATATATATATATATATATATACCTACACCTACACCTACACCTACACCTACACCTACACCTACACCTACATATCTACATATCTACATATCTACATATCTACATATCTACACATCTACACATCTACAGATCTACACATCTACACATCTACACATCTACACATCTACACATCTACACATCTACACATCTACACATCTACACATCTACACATCTACACATCTACACATCTACACATCTACACATCTACACATCTACACATCTACACATCTACACATCTACACATCTACACATCTACACATCTACACATCTACACATCTACACATCTACACATCTACACATCTACACATCTACACATCTACACATCTACACATCTACACATCTACACATCTACACATCTACACATCTACACATCTACACATCTACACATCTACACATCTACACATCTACACATCTACACATCTACACATCTACACATCTACACATCTACACATCTACACATCTACACATCTACACATCTACACATCTACACATCTACACATCTACACATCTACACATCTACACATCTACACATCTACACATCTACACATCTACACATCTACACATCTACACATCTACACATCTACACATCTACACATCTACACATCTACACATCTACACATCTACACATCTACACATCTACACATCTACACATCTACACATCTACACATCTACACATCTACACATCTACACATCTACACATCTACACATCTACACATCTACACATCTACACATCTACACATCTACACATCTACACATCTACACATCTACACATCTACACATCTACACATCTACACATCTACACATCTACACATCTACACATCTACACATCTACACATCTACACATCTACACATCTACACATCTACACATCTACACATCTACACATCTACACATCTACACATCTACACATCTACACATCTACACATCTACACATCTACACATCTACACATCTACACATCTACACATCTACACATCTACACATCTACACATCTACACATCTACACATCTACACATCTACACATCTACACATCTACACATCTACACATCTACACATCTACACATCTACACATCTACACATCTACACATCTACACATCTACACATCTACACATCTACACATCTACACATCTACACATCTACACATCTACACATCTACACATCTACACATCTACACATCTACACATCTACACATCTACACATCTACACATCTACACATCTACACATCTACACATCTACACATCTACACATCTACACATCTACACATCTACACATCTACACATCTACACATCTACACATCTACACATCTACACATCTACACATCTACACATCTACACATCTACACATCTACACATCTACACATCTACACATCTACACATCTACACATCTACACATCTACACATCTACACATCTACACATCTACACATCTACACATCTACACATCTACATATCTACATATCTACATATCTACATATCTACATATCTACATCTCTACATCTCTACATCTCTACATCGCTACATCGCTACATCGCTACATCGCTACATCGCTACATCGCTACATCGCTACATCGCTACATCGCTACATCGCTACATCGCTACATCGCTACATCGCTACATCGCTACATCGCTACATCGCTACATCGCTACATCGCTACATCGCTACATCGCTACATCGCTACATCGCTACATCGCTACATCGCTACATCGCTACATCGCTACATCGCTACATCGCTACATCGCTACATCGCTACATCGCTACATCGCTACATCGCTATATCGCTATATCGCTCTATCGCTCTATCGCTCTATCGCTCTATCGCTCTATCGCTCTATCGCTCTATCGCTCTATCGCTCTATCGCTCTATCGCTCTATCGCTCTATCGCTCTATCGCTCTATCGCTCTATCGCTCTATCGCTCTATCGCTCTATCGCTCTATCGCTCTATCGCTCTATCGCTCTATCGCTCTATCGCTCTATCGCTCTATCGCTCTATCGCTCTATCGCTCTATCGCTCTATCGCTCTATCGCTCTATCGCTCTATCGCTCTATCGCTCTATCGCTCTATCGCTCTATCGCTCTATCGCTCTATCGCTCTATCGCTCTATCGCTCTATCGCTCTATCGCTCTATCGCTCTATCGCTCTATCGCTCTATCGCTCTATCGCTCTATCGCTCTATCGCTCTATCGCTCTATCGCTCTATCGCTCTATCGCTCTATCGCTCTATCGCTCTATCGCTCTATCGCTCTATCGCTCTATCGCTCTATCGCTCTATCGCTCTATCGCTCTATCGCTCTATCGCTCTATCGCTCTATCGCTCTATCGCTCTATCGCTCTATCGCTCTATCGCTCTATC